>CAWUFW010032397.1:0-13998 GCA_963921515.1 Calotriton arnoldi | reverse complement strand
CCAAACACCACTGCACTACCCTAAACCCTACAACACTACCCCCAGCACGACCCCTACACTACACAAGCACCACTGCACTACCCTAAACCCTAAAACACTACCCCCAGAACGACCCCCTACATTGCCCGAACACCACTGCACTGCCCTAAACCTTGAAACACCAGCCCCTGCACGACCCCCTACACTGTTCGAACACCACTGCACTGCCCTAAACCCTGAAACACCACCCCCAGCACGACCTCCTACACTGCTGAACACCACTGCACTGCCCTAAACCCTGAAACACCACCCCTTCACGACCCTTACACTGCCCGAACACCACTGCACTGCCCTAAACCCTGAAACACCACCCCCAGCACGGCCCCCTACACTGCCCAAACACCACTGCACTGCCCTAACCCCTGAAACACTATCCCCAGCAAGACCCCCTAGACTGCCCAAACTCTACTCCACTGCCCTAAACCCTGAAACATCACCCCCAGCAAGACCCCCTACACTGCCCGAACACCACTGCCCTAAACCCTGAAACACCACCCCCAGCACAACCCCCTACACTGCCCGAACACCACTACACTGCCCTAAACCCTGAAACACCACCCCCAGCATGACCCCCTACACTGCCCGAACACCACCGCTCTGCCCAAAACCCTGAAACACAAGCCCCAGCACGAACCCCTACACTGCCCGAACACCACTGCACTGCCCTAAACCCTGAAACACCAGCCCCAGCACGACCCCCTACACTGCCCAAACACCACTGCACTACCCTAAACCCATAAACACCACCCCCAGCACGACCCCCTACACTGCCTGAGCACCACTGCACTGCCCTAAACCCTGAAACACCAGCCCCAGCATGACCCCCTACACTGCCCGAACACCACTGCACTGCCCTAAACCCTGAAACACCAGCCCCAGCACGACCACCTACACTGCACAAACACCACTGCACTGCCCTAAACCCTGAAACACCACCCCCAGCACGACCCCTACACTGCCCGAGCACCACTGCACTGCCCTAAACCGTGAAACACTAGCCCCAGCACGACTCCCTACACTGCCAGAACACCATTGCACTGCCCTAAACCCTGAAACACCAGCCCCAGCACAACCCCCTACACTGCCCGAACACCACTGCACTGCCCTAAACCGTGAAACACCACCCCGTGCACGACCCCTACACTGCCCGAACACCACTGCACTGCCCTAAACCCTGAAACACCACCCCCAGCACGACACCCTACACTGCCCGAACACCACTGCACTTCCCTAAACCCTGAAACACCACCCCCAGCAAGACCCCCTACACTGCCCGAACACCACTGCACTGCCCTAAACCCTGAAACACCAGCCCCAGCACGACCCCCTACATTGCCCGAACACCACTGCACTGCCCTAAACCCTGAAACACCACCCCTGCATGACCCACTACACTGCCCGAACACCACTGCACTGCCCTAAACCCTGAAACACCATTCCCCCTGCACGACCCCCTACTCTGCCCGAACACTACTGCACTGGCCTAAACCCTGAAACACCATCCCCAGCACGACCCCCTACACTGCCCGAACACCACTGCACTGCCCTAAACCCTGAAACATCACCCCCAGCAAGACCCCCTACACTGCCCGAACACCACTGCCCTAAACCCTGAAACACCAGCCCCAGCACGACCCCCTACATTGCCCGAACACGACTGCACTGCCCTAAACCCTGAAACACCACCCCCTGCCTGACCCACTACACTGCCCGAATACCACTGCACTGCCCTAAACCCTGAAGCACCACCCCCAGCATGACCCCCTACACTGCCCGAACACCATTGCACTGCCCTAAACCCTGAAACACCACCCCTGCACGACCCCCTACACTGCCCGAACACTACTGCACTGCCCTAAACCCTGAAACACCGCCCCCAGCATGACCCCCTACACTGCACGAACACTACTGCACTGCCCTAAACCTTGAAACACCAGCCCCAGCAAGACCCCTACACTGCCCGAACACCACTGCACTGCCCTAAACCCTGAAACATCACCCCCAGCAAGACCCCCTACACTGCCCGAACACCAATGCCCTAAACCCTGAAACACCACCCCCAGCAAGACCCCCTACACTGCCCGAACAACACTGCAGTGCCCTAAACCCTAAAACACCACCCCCAGCACGACCCCCTACACTGCCCGAACACCACTGCTCTGCCCAAAACCCTGAAACACCAGCCCCAGCACGACCCCCTACACTGCCCGAACACCACTGCACTGCCCTAAACCCTGAAACACCACCCCCAGCACGACCCCTACACTGCCCGAACACCACTGCACTGCCCTAAACCCTGAAACACCACCCCCAGCACGACCGCCTACACTGCCCGAAAACCACTGCACTGCCCTAAACCCTGAAACACCAGCCCCAGCACGACCCCCTACACTGCCCGAACACCACTGCACTGCCCTAAACCCTCAAACACCAGCCCCAGCACGACCCCCTACACTGCCCGAACACCACTGCACTACCCTAAACCCTGAAACACCAGCCCCAGCAAGACCCCCTACACTGCCCGAACACCACTGCACTGCCCTAAACCCTGAAACACCACCCCCAGCAAGACCCCTACACTGCCCGAACACCACTGCGCTGCCCTAAACGCTGAAACATCAGCCCCAGCAAGACCCCCTACACTGCGCGAAAACCATTGCACTGCCCTAAACCCTGAAACACCACCCCCAGCAAGACCCCCTACACTGCCCGAACACCACTGCACTGCCCAAAACCCTGAAACACCAGCCCCAGCAAGACCACCTACACTGCCCGAACACCACTGCACTGCCCAAAACCCTGAAACACCACCCCCAGCACGACACCCTACACTGCCCGAACACCACTGCACTGCCCTAAACCCTGAAACACCACCCCCAGCACGACCCCTACACTGCCCGAACACCACTGCACTGCCCTAAACCCTGGAACACCACCCCCCTGCATGACCCCCTACACTGCCCGAACACCACTGCACTGCCCTAAACCCTAAAACTCTACCCCCAGCATGACCCCCTACACTGCCCGAACACCACTGCACTGCCCTAAACCCTGACTCACCACCCCCTGCACGACCCCCTACACTGCCCGAACACCACTACACTGCCCTAAACCCAGAAACACCACCCCCAGCACGACCCCCTACACTGCCCAAACACCACTGCACTGCCCTAAACCCTGAAAAACCACCCCCCAGCACGACCCCCTACACTGCCCGAACACCACTGCCCTAAACCTTGAAACACCAGCCCCTGCACGACCCCCTACACTGCCCGAACACCACTGCACTGCCCTAAACCCTGAAACACTACCCCCGCACAACCCCCTACACTGCCTGAACACCACTGCCCTAAACCCTGAAACACCACCCCCAGCAAGACCCCCGACACTGCCTGAATACCACTGCTCTGCCCTAAAGCCTGAAACACCACCTCCAACACAACCCCCTACACTGCCTGAACACCATTGCTCTGCCCTAAACCCTGAAACACTGCCCCCAGCAAGACCCCCTACACTGCCCGAACACCACTGCACTGCCCTAAACCCTGAAACATCACCCCCATCAAGACCCCCTACACTGCCCGAACACCACTGCCCTAAACCCTGAAACACCACCCCCAGCACGACCCCTACACTGCCCGAACACCACTGCACTACCCTAAACCCAGAAACACCACCCCCAGCACGACCCCCTACACTGCCCGAGCACCACTGCCTGCACTGCCCTAAACCCTGAAACACCAGCCCCAGCACGACCCCCTACACTGCCTGAACACTACTGCACTGCCCTAAACCATGAAACACCATCCCCAGCACGACCCCCTACACTGCACGAACACCACTGCACTGCCCTAAACCCTGAAAAACTACCCCCAGCAAGACCCGCTACACTGCCCGAACACCACTGCACTGCCCTAAACCCTAAAACACCAGCCCCAGCACGACCCCCTACACTGCCCGAACACCACTGCACTGCCCTAAACCCTGAAACACCAGCCCCAGCACGACCCCCTACACTGCCCGAACACCACTGCACTACCCTAAACCCATAAACACCACCCCCAGCACGACCCCCTACACTGCCTGAGCACCACTGCACTGCCCTAAACCCTGAAACACCAGCCCCAGCATGACCCCCTACACTGCCCGAACACCACTGCACTGCCCTAAACCCTGAGACACCAGCCCCAGCACGACCACCTACACTGCACGAACACCGCTGCACTGCCCTAAACCCTGAAACACCAGCCCCAGCATGACCCCCTACAGTGCCCGAACACTGCTGCACTGCCCTAAACCGTGAAACACTAGCCCCAGCACGACCCCCTACACTGCCAGAACACCATTGCACTGCCCTAAACCCTGAAACACCAGCCCCAGCACAACCCCCTACACTGCCCGAACACCACTGCACTGCCCAAAACCCTGAAACACCACCCCGTGCACGACCCCCTACACTGCCCGAACACCACTGCACTGCCCTAAACCATGAAACACCACCCCCAGCACGACACCCTACACTGCCCGAACACCACTGCACTGCCTTAAACCCTGAAACACTATCCCCAGCAAGACCCCCTACACTGCCCAAACACCACTGCACTGCCCTAAACCCTGACTCACCACCCCCTGCACGACCCCCTACACTGCCCGAACACCACTACACTGCCCTAAACCCAGAAACACCACCCCCAGCACGACCCCCTACACTGCCCAAACACCACTGCACTGCCCTAAACCCTGAAACACCACCCCCAGCACGACCCCCTACAGTGCCCGAACACCACTGCACTGCCCTAAACCCTGAAACACCAGCCCCTGCACGACCCCCTACACTGCCCGAACACCACTGCACTGCCCTAAACCCTGAAACACCACCCCCAGCACGACCCCCTACACTGCCTGAACACCACTGCCCTAAACCCTGAAACACCACCCCCAGCAAGACCCCCGACACTGCCCGAATACCACTGCACTGCCCTAAAGCCTGAAACACCACCTCCAACACAACCCCCTACACTGCCTGAACACCATTGCTCTGCCCTAAACCCTGAAACACTGCCCTCAGCAAGACCCCTACACTGCCCGAACACCACTGCACTGCCCTAAACCCTGAAACATCACCCCCAGCAAGACCCCCTACACTGCCCGAACACCACTGCCCTAAACCCTGAAACACCACCCCCAGCACGACCCCTACACTGCTCGAACACCACTGCACTGAGCTAAACCCTGAAACACCACCCCCAGCACGACCCCCTACACTGCCCGAACACCACTGCTCTGCCCAAAACACTGAAACACCAGCCCCAGCATGACCCCTACACTGCCCGAACACCACTGCACTGCCCTAAACCCTGAAACACCAGCCCCAGCACGAACCCCTGCACTGCCCGAACACCACTGCACTACCCTAAACCCAGAAACACCACCCCCAGCACGACCCCCTACACTGCCCGAGCACCACTGCCTGCACTGCCCTAAACCCTGAAACACCAGCCCCAGCACGACCCCCTACACTGCCTGAACACTACTGCACTGCCCTAAACCATGAAACACCATCCCCAGCACGACCCCCTACACTGCACGAACACCACTGCACTGCCCTAAACCCTGAAAAACTACCCCCAGCAAGACCCGCTACACTGCCCAAACACTACTGCACTGCCCTAAACCCTAAAACACCAGCCCCAGCACGACCCCCTACACTGCCCGAACACCACTGCACTGCCCTAAACCCTGAAACACCACCCCCAGCAAGACCCCCGACACTGCCTGAATACCACTGCACTGCCCTAAAGCCTGAAACACCACCTCCAACACAACCCCCTACACTGCCTGAACACCATTGCTCTGCCCTAAACCCTGAAACACTGCCCCCAGCAAGACCCCTACACTGCCCGAACACCACTGCACTGCCCTAAACCCTGAAACATCACCCCCATCAAGACCCCCTACACTGCCCGAACACCACTGCCCTAAACCCTGAAACACCACCCCCAGCACGACCCCTACACTGCCCGAACACCACTGCACTACCCTAAACCCAGAAACACCACCCCCAGCACGACCCCTACACTGCCCGAGCACCACTGCCTGCACTGCCCTAAACCCTGAAACACCAGCCCCAGCACGACCCCCTACACTGCCTGAACACTACTGCACTGCCCTAAACCATGAAACACCATCCCCAGCACGACCCCCTACACTGCACGAACACCACTGCACTGCCCTAAACCCTGAAAAACTACCCCCAGCAAGACCCGCTACACTGCCCGAACACCACTGCACTGCCCTAAACCCTAAAACACCAGCCCCAGCACGACCCCCTACACTGCCCGAACACCACTGCACTGCCCTAAACCCTGAAACACCAGCCCCAGCACGACCCCCTACACTGCCCGAACACCACTGCACTACCCTAAACCCATAAACACCACCCCCAGCACGACCCCCTACACTGCCTGAGCACCACTGCACTGCCCTAAACCCTGAAACACCAGCCCCAGCATGACCCCTACACTGCCCGAACACCACTGCACTGCCCTAAACCCTGAAACACCAGCCCCAGCACGACCACCTACACTGCACGAACACCGCTGCACTGCCCTAAACCCTGAAACACCAGCCCCAGCATGACCCCTACAGTGCCCGAACACTGCTGCACTGCCCTAAACCATGAAACACTAGCCCCAGCACGACCCCCTACACTGCCAGAACACCATTGCACTGCCCTAAACCCTGAAACACCAGCCCCAGCACAACCCCCTACACTGCCCGAACACCACTGCACTGCCCAAAACCCTGAAACACCACCCCGTGCACGACCCCCTACACTGCCCGAACACCACTGCACTGCCCTAAACCATGAAACACCACCCCCAGCACGACACCCTACACTGCCCGAACACCACTGCACTGCCTTAAACCCTGAAACATCACCACCAGCAAGACCCCCTACACTGCTCAAACACCACTGCACTGCCCTAAACCCTGAAACACTATCGCCAGCAAGACCCCCTACACTGCCCAAACACCACTGCACTGCCCTAAACCCTGACTCACCACCCCCTGCACGACCCCCTACACTGCCCGAACACCACTACACTGCCCTAAACCCAGAAACACCACCCCCAGCACGACCCCCTACACTGCCCAAACACCACTGCACTGCCCTAAACCCTGAAACACCACCCCCAGCACGACCCCCTACAGTGCCCGAACACCACTGCACTGCCCTAAACCCTGAAACACCAGCCCCTGCACGACCCCCTACACTGCCCGAACACCACTGCACTGCCCTAAACCCTGAAACACCACCCCCAGCACGACCCCCTACACTGCCTGAACACCACTGCCCTAAACCCTGAAACACCACCCCCAGCAAGACCCCCGACACTGCCCGAATACCACTGCACTGCCCTAAAGCCTGAAACACCACCTCCAACACAACCCCCTACACTGCCTGAACACCATTGCTCTGCCCTAAACCCTGAAACACTGCCCTCAGCAAGACCCCCTACACTGCCCGAACACCACTGCACTGCCCTAAACCCTGAATCACCCCCAGCAAGACCCCCTACACTGCCCGAACACCACTGCCCTAAACCCTGAAACACCACCCCCAGCACGACCCCTACACTGCTCGAACACCACTGCACTGCCCTAAACCCTGAAACACCACCCCCAGCACGACCCCCTACACTGCCCGAACACCACCGCTCTGCCCAAAACACTGAAACACCAGCCCCAGCATGACCCCCTACACTGCCCGAACACCACTGCACTGCCCTAAACCCTGAAACACCAGCCCCAGCACGAACCCCTGCACTGCCCGAACACCACTGCACTACCCTAAACCCAGAAACACCACCCCCAGCACGACCCCCTACACTGCCCGAGCACCACTGCCTGCACTGCCCTAAACCCTGAAACACCAGCCCCAGCACGACCCCCTACACTGCCTGAACACTACTGCACTGCCCTAAACCATGAAACACCATCCCCAGCACGACCCCCTACACTGCACGAACACCACTGCACTGCCCTAAACCCTGAAAAACTACCCCCAGCAAGACCCGCTACACTGCCCAAACACTACTGCACTGCCCTAAACCCTAAAACACCAGCCCCAGCACGACCCCCTACACTGCCCGAACACCACTGCACTGCCCTAAACCCTGAAACACCAGCCCCAGCACGACCCCCTACACTGCCCGAACACCACTGCACTACCCTAAACCCATAAACACCACCCCCAGCACGACCCCCTACACTGCCTGAGCACCACTGCACTGCCCTAAACCCTGAAACACCAGCCCCAGCATGACCCCCTACACTGCCCGAACACCACTGCACTGCCCTAAACCCTGAAACACCAGCCCCAGCACGACCACCTACACTGCACGAACACCACTGCACTGCCCTAAACCCTGAAACACCAGCCCCAGCATGACCCCCTACAGTGCCCGAACACCACTGCACTGCCCTAAACCGTGAAACACTAGCCCCAGCACGACCCCCTTCACTGCCAGAACACCATTGCACTGCCCTAAACCCTGAAACACCAGCCCCAGCACAACCCCCTACACTGCCCGAACACCACTGCACTGCCCAAAACTCTGAAACACCACCCCGTGCACGACCCCCTACACTGCCCGAACACCACTGCACTGCCCTAAACCCTGAAACACCACCCCCAGCACGACACCCTACACTGCCCGAACACCACTGCACTGCCTTAAACCCTGAAACATCACCACCAGCAAGACCCCCTACACTGCCCGAACACCACTGCCCTAAACCCTGAAACACCACCCCCAGCAAGACCCACTACACTGCCCAAACACCACTGCACTGCCCTAAATCCTGAAACACCAGCCCCAGCACGACCCCCTACATTGCCCGAACACCACTGCACTGCCCTAAACCCTGAAACACCACCCCTGCATGACCCACTACACTGCCGAAACACCACTGCACTGCCCTAAACCCTGAAACACCATTCCCCCTGCACGACCCCCTACACTGCCCGAACACTATTACACTGGCCTAAACCCTGAAACAGCATCCCCAGCACGACTCCCTACACTACACGAACACCCCTGCACTGCCCTAAACCCTGAAACACTACCCCCAGCAAGACCCCTACACTGCCCGAACACCACTGCACTGCCCTAAACCCTGAAACATCACCCCCAGCAAGACCCCCTACACTGCCCAAACACCACTGCCCTAAACCCTGAAACACCACCCCCAGCAAGACCCCCTACACTGCCCGAACACCACTGCACTGCCCTAAACCCTGAAACACCAGCCCCAGCACGACCCCCTACATTGCCCGAACACCACTGCACTGCCCTAAACCCTGAAACACCACCCCCTGCATGACCCACTACACTGCCCGAACACCACTGCACTGCCCTAAACCCTGAAACACCACCCCCAGCACGACCCCCTACACTGCCCGAACACCATTGCACTGCCCTAAACCCTGAAACACCACCCCCTGCATGACCCCCTACACTGCCCGAACACTACTGCACTGCCCTAAACCCTGAAACACCGCCCCCAGCATGACCCCCTACACTGCACGAACACTACTGCACTACCCTGAAACACTACCCCCAGCAAGACCCCCTACACTGCCCGAACACCACTGCACTGCCCTAAACCCTGAAACATCACCCCCAGCAAGACCCCCTACACTGCCCGAACACCACTGCCCTAAACCCTGAAACACCACCCCCAGCAAGACCCCCTACACTGCCCGAACAACACTGCAGTGCCCTAAACCCTAAAACACCACCCCCAGCACGACCCCCTACACTGCCCGAACACCACTGCTCTGCCCAAAACCCTGAAACACCAGCCCCAGCACGACCCCCTACACTGCGCGAACACCATTGCACTGCCCTAAACACTGAAACACCACCCCCAGCAAGACCCCCTACACTGCCCGAACACCACTGCACTAAACCCAGAAACACCAGCCCCAGCAAGACCACCTACACTGCCCGAACACCACTGCACTGCCCAAAACCCTGAAATACCACCCCCAGCACGACACCCTACACTGCCCGAACACCACTGCACTGCCCTAAACCCTGAAACACCACCCCCAGCACGACCCCTACACTGCCCGAGCACCACTGCACTGCCCTAAACCCTGAAACACCACCCCCTGCATGACCCCCTATACTGCCTGAACACCACTGCACTGCCCTAAACCCTAAAACTCTACCCCCAGCATGACCCCCTACACTGCCCGAACACCACTGCACTGCCCTAAACCCTGACTCACCACCCCCCTGCACGACCCCTACACTGCCCGAACACCACTACACTGCCCTAAACCCAGAAACACCACCCCCAGCACGACCCCCTACACTGCCCAAACACCACTGCACTGCCCTAAACCCTGAAACACCACCCCCAGCACGACCCCCTACACTGCCCGAACACCACTGCACTGCCCTAAACCCTGAAAACCCAGCCCCTGCACGACCCCCTACACTGCCCGAACACCATTGCACTGCCCTAAACCCTGAAACACCACCCCCATCACGACCGCCTACACTGCCTGAACACCACTGCCCTAAACCCTGAAACACCACCCCCAGCAAGACCCCCTACACTGCCCGAATACCACTGCACTGCCCTAAAGCCTGAAACACCACCTCCAACACAACCCCCTACACTGCCTGAACACCATTGCTCTGCCCTATACCCTGAAACACTGCCCCCAGCAAGACCCCCTACACTGCCCGAACACCACTGCACTGCCCTAAACCCTGAAACATCACACCCAGCAAGACGCCCTACACTGCCCGAACACCACTGCCCTAAACCCTGAAACACCACCCCCAGCACGACCCCCTACACTACTCGAACACCCCTGCACTGCCCTAAACCCTGAAACACCACCCCCAGCACGACCCCCTACACTGCCCGAACACCACTGCTCTGCCCAAAACACTGAAACACCAGCCCCAGCATGTCCCCCTACACTGCCCGAACACCACTGCACTCTCCTAAACCCTGAAACACCAGCCCCAGCACAAACCCCTACACTGCCCGAACACAACTGCACTACCCTAAACCCAGAAACACCACCCCCAGCACGACCCCCTACACTGCCCGAGCACCACTGCCTGCACTGCCCTAAACCCTGAAACACCAGCCCCAGCACGACCCCCTACACTGCCTGAACACTACTGCACTGCCCTAAACCATGAAACACCATCCCCAGCACGACCCCCTACACTGCACGAACACCACTGCACTGCCCTAAACCCTGAAAAACTACCCCCAGCAAGACCCCCTACACTGCCCGAACACCACTGCACTGCCCTAAACCCTGAAACATCACCCCCAGCAAGACCCCTACACTGCCCAAACACCACTGCCCTAAACCCTGAAACACCACCCCCAGCAAGACCCCCTACACTGCCCGAACACCACTGCACTGCCCTAAACCCTGAAACACCACCCCGTGCATGACCCCCTACACTGCCCGAACACCACTGCACTGCCCTAAACCCTGAAGCACCAGTCCCAGCACGACCCCCTACACTGCCCAAACAACACTGCACTGCCCTAAACCCTGAAACACAACCCCCAGCACGACCCCCTACACTAGCCGAACACCACTGCACTACCCTAAACCCTAAAATACTCCCCCCAGCACGACCCCCTACACTACCCGAACACAACTGCACTGCCCTAAACCCTCAAACACTCCCCCAGCACGACCCCCTACACTACCCGAACACCACTGCACTGCCCTAAACCCTAAAACACTCCCCCAGCACGACCCCCTACACTGCCCGAACACCACTGCACTGCCCTAAACCCTAAAACACTCCCCCAGCATGACCCCCTACACTACCCAAACACCACTGCACTGCCCAAAACCCTAAAACACTCCCCCAGCATGACCCCCTGCACTACCCAAACACCACTGCACTGCCCTAAACCCTGAAACACCACCCCCAGCAAGACCCCCTACACTGCCCGAACACCACTGCACTGCCCTAAACCCTGAAACACCACCCCCAGCACAACCCCCTACACTGCCCGAACACCACTGCACTACACTAAACCCTAAAACACGACCTCCTACACTACACAAAGACCACTGCACTACCCTAAACCCTAAAACACTACACCCAGGACGACCCCCTACACTACACAAACACCACTGCACTACCCTAAACCCTAAAACACTACCCCCTACACTACACAAACACCACTGCACTACCCTAAACCCTAAAACAATACCCCCAGCACGAACCCCTACACTACCCAAACACCACTGCACTACCCTAAACCCTAAAACACTACCCCCAGCAGTACCCCCTACACTACCCAAACACCATTGCACTACCCTAAACCCTAAAACACTACCCCCAGCAGTACCCCCTACACTACCCAAACACCACTGCACTACCCTAAACCACTACCCCAGCACGAACCCCTACACTACCCAAACACCACTGCACTACCCTAAACCCTAAAACACTACCCCCAGCACAACCCCCTACACTACCCAAACACCACTGTAATACCCTAAACCCTAAAACACTCCCCCAGCACGACTCCCTACACTATCCAAACACCACTGCACTACCCTAAACCCTAAATCTACCCCCAGCATGACCCCCTACACTACACAAACACCACTGCACTACCCTAAACCCTAAAACACTACCCCCAGCACGACCCCCTTCACTACCTAAACACAACTACACAATTTGTTACAGGCGTTGCAACGCAGGCCTGTGGTGCTTACTGGAAGTACTTGGTGGGCTAGTTGGGCCCCAGGGACCCTCAGGATTCAAGGTGACCTAATCCCCCAACTTAAAACGCGCCACGGGGGCGTTTGCACAGTGGTGAAGGAAGGGGGCGGGGCCTCAGGTGACATGTGCGCAAACACGCCCCTTGAATCCTGAGGGACCCTGGGGCCAACTAGCCCACCAGGTACCTTCAGTAAGCACAACAGAGTTGCGTTGCAGAGAGGTGAAAAAGGTGCGTGGCCTCGGAACGCCTCTCTGCAACTCAGCTCTGTGGTCCTAACTGTAGGTACCTGGGGGCTAGTTGGGCCCCAGGGACCCTCAGGATTCAAGGGACTTAATCCTGCAACTTAAAACGCACCACGGGGCGCGTTTGCACACGAGTTTTAAGAGGTAGTTTTAATCCCCCTGCCCTATTATGTACTAGGGACTTACAGAGGAGGTCATGCTAATCACAGGGGTACCCCAACGCATAGTGTTCCCTAGTGTATGTAGGTGTTTTCACTGTATTCTAAGTGTCTTTTAGCATAGTACTGACTCTGGTTAGTCAGAGTCAGTTACCACCAGTACCCGTATGAAAAAGTTGTGGGCACAGGATGATTTTGCAACATGGCCTCTTTCTGCTTCTCTGTTGGTTCTTTCTGCACATCTTTTGCTTCTTCCTGCACTTTTCTTCGTCTTTGTGGACTTCTGTTGCTTCTTTCTGCATTTCTTTTGCTTCTTTCTGCGCGTTTTTTCTTCTTTCTTCACATGTCCTACCTCTGTAGGCATAGTTAGAAACTAGCATTTAAAAACCTTTGAAATTCACTTAAAAAATCATAGGTTTCAGGCACGTTATAGTTAGAAATTAGCATTTAAAAAACCTTTGAAATTCACTGAAAAAACCATAGGTTTCAGACACGTTATAGTTAGAAATTAGCATTTAAAAACCTTTGAAATTCACTGAAAAAACCATAGGTTTTAGGTACAGTTATAGTTAGTTGGACATTTCACTCGTACAAAACCATAGAAATTCCCCCGTTATAGTTAGTTCAGCTAACTATAACTCGCGCCCCGCAATGCACTGCTGATGACGTCACATATTACATCACTCATGACATGGTCAGTGACATCACTGATGACATCACTGATGACATCTCAAATGACATCACTGATGACATCATCA
>CAWUFW010032396.1:0-13999 GCA_963921515.1 Calotriton arnoldi | reverse complement strand
CTACGTTCAGTTGCATGTGCTTGACTGTGCCTCTGGATGCGGGCCTGTACATTGCATTGTCCTAAGTTGTCACAGTCAGAGGTTGATATTGGTGTAGCACATTGTCCTGCATTATTTGGGCATTTCTATGTGAATGTTGGGGTGTGTACATGGTCTGAATTGGTTGTATTTGGTTGACATCCGGCCCTCCTTCCCACCCAGCCAGATATCCCACCATGGAACGTGCTGCCATTGCAGGGAGTGCAAGTTGTCTTTCAGGATGTCAGTCAGTGGTGTCCTGCTGTTGGTTGGTGCACAGTTGCCAGCAGGGCCTTGTGCTCCCACAGCAGTAGCCAGTGTCAGCCATCTTGTCAGTTGTTTTCCACTCCCTGTGATGTGCGCATGGTTCAGGGTGGTGTTGATGGGCCAGTTGTGGGGGTGACCAATATCTGTGACTACCACTCCCATCATGCTATTGCCTCCACCCCACTTCCCAGCATGCCCATACTTACTTGCTTTTGGGTGGACTTCACTGTGTGTGAGTGTGAGAGCAATGGCAAGATGGCTGACAGTGGTGTCCTGCTGTTAGTTGGTGGCCAGTTCCCAGCATGGCCTTGTGATCCCCACAACAGAGCACCAGTGTCAGACATCTTTGATGGGGCTTTCCACTCCTTGTGATGTGAGCATGGTTCAGGGTGGTGTTGATGGGCCAATTGTGAGGGTGACCAATATCTGTGACTCCAACTCCCATCATGCTATTGCCTACACCCCCTTCCCAGCATGCCCATACTTCCTTCCTTTTGAGTGGACTTCACTGTGTGTGAGTGTGACAGCAATGGCAAGATGGCTGACGAAGTGGTCCTGTTGTTTGTTGGTGCCCAGTTCCCAGCAGGGCCTTGTGCTCCCCACAACAGAGCACCAGTGTCAGACATCTTTGAAGTGGCTTTCCACTCCCTGTGAGGTGTGCATGCTTCAGTGCTAGCTTGCTGGGCCATGTGGGTGGGGGATGTTGAGCTGTGACTACCACTCCCATCATGCTATTGCCTACACCCCCTTCCCAGCATGCCCATACTTCCTTCCTTTTGACTCTGCTTCCCTGTGGGGTAGTGTGCCTGTGCTGACAGGATGGCTGACAGTGTTGTCCTGGCAGTTGTTTGGCTACAAGTCCCAAGAGTGTCCCTGTGCTTCACACAGCATAACCCAGGGTGGTGGTTCTTTGTGGGATATTCAATTAGGGTGTGAGGCATTGCATTCTCCCAGGTGGGTTATGTGGAGTTAGTGTTGAGGGTGTGTGTGAGGAGAACTGCTTGTAACTATGGTCAGTGCTGTGAGTCCTCCTTCCCACCCAGCCAGATATCCCACCATGGAACGTGCTTCCATTGCAGGGAGTGCAAGTTGGCTTTCAGGATGTCAGTCAGTGGTGTCCTGCTGTTGGTTGGTGCCCAGTTCCCAGCAGGGCCTTGTGCTCCCACAACAGAGCACCATTGTCAGACATCTTTGAAGTGGCTTTTCACTCCCTGTGAGGTGTGCATGCTTGAGTGTGATCTTGCTGGGCCATGTGGGTGGGGGATGTTGAGCTGTGACTACCACTCCCATCATGCTATTGCCTCCACCCCACTTCCCAGCATGCCCATACTTACTTGCTTTTGGGTGGACTTCACTGTGTGTGAGTGTGAGGGCAATGGCAAGATGGCTGACAGTGGGGTCCTGCTGTTGGTTGGTGCCCAGTTCCCAGCAGGGCCTTGTGCTCCCCACAACTGAGCACCAGTGTCAGACATCTTTGAAGTGGCTTTTGACTCCCTGTGAGGTGTGCATGCTTGGGTGTGAGCTTGCTGGGCCATGTGGGTGGGGGATGTTGGGCTGTGACTACCACTCCCATCATGCTATTGCCTCGACCCCCCTTCCCAGCATTCCCATGCTTCTTTCCTTTTGACTCTGCTTCCCTGTGGGGTTGTGTGCCTGTGCTGACAAGATGGCTGACAGTGTTATCCTGGTGTTAGTTTTGCTACAAGTCCCATGTGTGTCCCTGTGCTTCACTCAGCATGACCCAGGGTTGTGGTTCTTTGTGGGATATTTGATTGGAGTGTGAGGCAATGCATTCTCCCAGGTGAGTTGTGTGGAGTTTGTGTTAGGGGTGTGTGTGAGTGGAGCTGCTGGTAACTATGGTCAGGGCTGTGAGTCCTCCTTCCCACCCAGCCAGATAGCCCACCATGGACCGTGCTTCTATTGCAGGGAGTGCAAGTTGTCTTTCAGGATGTCAGTCAGTGGTGTCCTGCTGTTGGTTGGTGCACAGTTCCCGGCAGGGCCTTGTGCTCCCCACAGCAGTAGCCAGTGTCAGCCATCTTGTCAGTTGTTTTCCACTCCCTGTGATGTGGGCATGGTTCATGGTGGTGTTGATGTGCGCATTGTGAGGGTGGGCAATATCTGTGACTATGACTCCCATGATGCTATTGGCTACACTGACTTGCCCAGCATACACAGAATTCCTTCCTTTCAGTGGGCTTCACTGTGAGGTGGTGTAGTGGTGCCTACATGTCTGGATGTGTTTGTTAGTTATATTTGTGCCACTGCCTAGCTGTAGGCACACAACAGCAAAGAGCTCTTCAACATCGTGAAGGAACTCTCCAACCCCAGCTCCAACACCAACGACATCCAGCCGTCGCGAGACCTGTGCGACTCACTGGCCACCTTCTTCCACCGCAAAATCGCCGACATCCACGACAGCTTCAACACCACGACCGCCCCGGCAACCACCGAGACCACTGCCCCCACAACCACCAACCACCTGCTCTCCTGGACCAACATCAACGACGAGGACACCAGCGAGATCATGAACACCATCCACTCCGGTTCACCGCTAGACCCGTGCCCTCACCACATCTTCAACAAAGCCAGTACAGCCATCGCGCCCCATCTCCGGAAAATAATCAACATCTCCTTCGAGACAGCAACCTTCCCGGAAAGCTGGAAGCACGCCGAGATCACCGCCTTACTCAAGAAACCCAAGGCAGACCCCAAGGACCTCAAGAACTTCCGACCCATCTCTCTGCTCCCGTTCCCCGCGAAGGTCACCGAGAAAATCGTCAACAAACAACTGACCCGCTACCTCGAGGAGAACAACATCCTGGACCCTTCCCAGTCCGGCTTCCGCAGCAACCACAGCACCGAAACCGCCCTCATCGCCGCCACCGATGACATCAGGACCCTGCTAGACAACGGAGAAACAGCAGCCCTCATCCTCCTGGACCTATCAGCCGCCTTCGACACGGTCTGCCACCACACACTACGAACCCGCCTTCACGACGCCGGGATCCAAGAGAAGGCCCTGGACTGGACCACATCCTTCCTTTCCGGCAGAACACAAAGCGTCCGCCTCGCCCCCTTCCGATCCAAGGCCACCAAGATCATCTGCGGCGTACCCCAAGGCTCCTCCCTCAGCCCAACGCTGTTCAACATCTACATGGCACCCCTCGCCCACGTCGCCCGACAGCACAACCTCAACATCATCTCCTACGCCGACGACACCCAGCTGATCCTCTCCCTCACCAAAGACCCTCACACCGCCAAAGCCCACCTCCACGAAGGAATGAAGGCCGTCGCCGAATGGATGAGTACCAGCCACCTGAAGCTGAACTCGGACAAGACGGAGGTCCTCATCCTTGGTTCCAACCCTTCAGCCTGGGACGACTCCTGGTGGCCAACATCACTGGGAACAGCCCCGCCACCCACCGACCACGCACGCAACCTAGGGGTCATCCTCGACCCCACCCTCTCCATGACTAAGCAGGTCAACGCCGTTTCCTCATCCTGCTTCAACATCCTCCGAATGCTCCGCAGGATCTTCAAGTGGATCCCCACCGAAACAAGAAAAACAGTCACCCAGGCCCTCGTCACCAGCAGGCTGGACTACGGAAACGCCCTCTACGCAGGAACGACGGCTAAGCTCCTGAGACGGCTGCAACGCATCCAGAACGCCTCTGCACGTCTTATCCTCGACATCCCCCGACGCAGCCACATCACACCCCACCTGAGAGACCTGCACTGGCTCCCTGTCAACAAGAGGATAACCTTCAAGCTCCTCACCCACGCACACAAAGCACTCCACAACTCCGGACCAGCCTACCTCAACAGACGACTCAGCTTCTACACCCCCACCCGCCAGCTCCGCTTGACCAGCCTCGCCCTCGCCACAGTCCCCCGCATCCGGAAAACGACCGCCGGCGGCAGATCCTTCTCCCACCTCGCCGCCAAGACCTGGAACACCCTCCCCACCAACCTCCGACAGACCCAAGACCTACTGGCCTTCAGAAGACTCCTCAAGACCTGGCTCTTCGATCAGTAGCAGCACCACCCCCCGCTTCCCCCAGCGCCTTGAGACCCTCGCGGGTATGTAGTGCGCTTTATAAGTGACATGATTGATTAGTTGTAGTTGTGTTTGTACATGTGATGACACAGTTACATATCACTATGAGATGGCATGTGTTGTGTTTATCTGACTGACATACACATTTTGGGATGATTCTGTTCTGGTTGATGTGTATTTGCTAAGGGTGCATGGTTTGACTCTCCCTTGACAGTGATGTGTGTGTATTGTGGCACAATATTGTGTACATTTGTTGTGTACTCACCAGGCTCTGGGATGTTTTCTAGTCCATATACGCTCACTGGTGGTAGGATGGCCCGCACCTTCTCCTCCCAGGGCCTGAGGTATACTGGTTTGGCAGGAGGGCCACTGCCGGTGTGTTGGCTCAAGAGGTAGTCCTTCTTCAACAGCTCCCTGACCCTCCTGCGCACGTCATACCACCTGTTCTGGATGTCTACCTTTGTGCGCAAATATGGTGATTGTGCGTTCACCCTGTCGACGATCCTCTCCCACATCTTGGTTTTCTGCGACATGGGGTCTGTTGGACCAGTGTACCAAACAGCTGTGGCTCTACCCTGAGGATCTCATCTACCAGGACTTCCAATTCACTATCTAGGAACTTATGATTCTTCTTTGGGGGCATGGTGATGGGTGGTGATGGTGAGTGATGTGTGTGTTGGTGTGCAGGTGAAGGTGTGTGAGTGTGTGTTTTGCTGGGTGTATGTGAGGGTGCTATTTGTTGAGGTGCTGATGGTGTGTGGCTTGTGTGATGGATGAGCTGTGGGTGTGTGGTTGCTGTCTGTTGAGTGCTGGCAGGTAATTTGAATTTGCAAAGGATCATGGTAGGGATTTGTGTCCTTTATATGGGTGGAGTTGTGGGTGTGTCTTTGTTCCCTCCACCCCCCCAGTATTTATTGGCTTTGTAATTGCTTGTTTGGCCTTTTTTTGTGTATTTTCCCTTTGTACTTTTTGTGCATGTAGGAGACGTTCTTGTGACCGAGTCGGACCCTGCAGTTGTCTCGTACGAGCTTCTCCGAGTCGTTCACGCTGTGTTTGTGCTGTTTTCTATGCTACGTACATGTCGGTCGCGGTGTTTTGGGTTGTTTCGGCCCGCAGTTTTGTATGCGTGTCGGTCGCACGGCTTGTCCTCCGTGCGACTCGGTCGTGTTTTCCACGCGTTGCATCGTACTTGGCGGGTAGGAGTTCGCGGGTACGTTTCGTTCGGGATTGTTCCGGGTGCGTGTCGGTCGGTTCGATTCGAGTGTTTTTCCAGCCGGATTGCTGTTTTCCGCGCGGCTCGGTCGTTCGGCTTGTGTTCCGTACGAGTCGGTCGGGTTTTGCACGCTTCTCATCGTACTTTGCGGCTCGGGCTGCACCGGTACGTATCGGTCGGATAGAATTCCGGCTCCGAGTCGGTCGGTACGTTTTCCGGCCCGAATCGGAATCGACCCCTAAATGTTAAAATAGATTAAACATATACATATAAAATATTATATATATACTTAGATAATAATATTCATAAATAATTATTTTAATAACTTATAAATTGTTAAAAATATTTTATAAATTATAAATACATACACATACAAAAATAATATTATTAAAAATTTAAAAAGATATTTAACAAATTTAAAAAATTACAATATTTTCAATTTTTGTAAAATAAATTATACACAACATTAAGTAAAACAATACAGAAATATATTGGTGAGTGCAACAGTAGGGAAAGTGTTGGATAGTGAAATGGTTAAAATTACTATTCCCACTCCAGTAAGTGCAACAGTAGGGAAAGTGTTGGATAGCACAGGGGTAAAAATTACTATTCCCACTCCAGTGAGTGCAACAGTAGGGAAAGTGTTGGATAGCGTAGAGGTAAAAATAACTATTCCCACTCCAGAGAGTGCAACAGTAGGGAAAGTGTTGGATAGCGTAGAGGCTATAATTGCTATTCTAACTCCAGAAAGGTCAACAGTAGAGAAAGTGTTGGGTAGAGTAGGGTAAAATTACTATTCCAACTCCAAAGAGTGCAACAGTAGGGAAAGTGTTGGATAGCGTAGGAGTAAAAATTACTATTCCCACTCCAGAGAGTGCAACAGTAGGGAAAGTGTTGGATAGCGTAGGGGTAAAAATTACTATTCCAACTCCAGAGAGTGCAACAGTAGGGAAAGTGTTGGATAGCGTAGGGGTAAAAATTCCTATTCCCACTCCAGAGAGTGCAACAGTAGGGAAAGTGTTGGATAGAGTAGGGGTAAAAATTACTATTCCCACTCCAGAGAGTGCAACAGTAGGGAAAGTGTTGGATAGCGAAAGGATGAAAATTACTATTCCCACTCCAGTGAGTGCAACAGTAGGGAAAGTGTTGGATAGCGTAAGGGTAAAAATTACTATTCCCACTCCAGTGAGTGCAACAGTAGGGAAAGTGTTGGATAGCGTAGGGGTAAAAATTACTATTCCCACTCCAGAGAGTGCAACAGTAGGGAAAGTGTTGGATAGTGAAATGGTTAAAATTACTATTCCCACTCCAGTAAGTGCAATAGTAGGGAAAGTGTTGGATAGCGTAGGGGTAAAAATTACTATTCCCACTCCAGTGAGTGCAACAGTAGGGAAAGTGTTGGATAGCGTAGAGGTAAAAATAACTATTCCCACTCCAGAGAGTGCAACAGTAGGGAAAGTGTTGGATAGCGTAGAGGTTATAATTGCTATTCAAACTCCAGAAAGGTCAACAGTAGAGAAAGTGTTGGGTAGAGTAGGGGTAAAAATTACTATTCCAACTACAAAGAGTGCAACAGTAGGGAAAGTGTTGGATAGCGTAGGAGTAAAAATTACTATTCCCACTCCAGAGAGTGCAACAGTAGGGAAAGTGTTGGATAGCGTAGGGGTAAAAATTACTATTCTCACTCCAGAGAGTGCAACAGTATGGAAAGTGTTGGATAGCGTAGGGGTAAAAATTACTATTCCAACTCCAGAGATTGCAACAGTAGGGAAAGTGTTGGATAGCGTAGGGGTAAAAATTACTATTCCCACTCCAGAGAGTGCAACAGTAGGGAAAGTGATGGATAGCGTAGGGGTTAAAAATAACATACTTATCAATTAAATAATTATTTTAATTAAATAATGATTTATTAATAAATTAACAATACAATAATTATAAATACCAATAAATAAAAATTAATAATTACATTAATAACATTAAATTACTTCCCCAATAAACACAAAACCCACCCCACATAAAATCTAACACAATTAATATAATTATCAATTAATCAATTAATAAAAATTAATTAACAATTAATAATTAATTAACAATAAAATAATTATCAATACCAATAAATAATAATGAATAAAAATTAATTACCAATTAATAATTAATTAACAATACATTAATTATCAATGCCCAAAAATTAAAATTATTAATTACTTTATTATAATTAATTTACTTCCCACCCTTTTCCCTATAAACCCACAACCCGCTCCAATAAAAAATTTATACAATTAATATAATTATCAAGTAATCAATTAATAAAAATTAATTACCAATTATTAATTAATTAACAATAAATTAAATATCAATAACAATAAATAAAAATTAATAATTACTTAATTACAATTAAATTACTTCCCACCCTATTCCCCTATAAACCCACAACCCGGTACAGAACTAAAATGCAAAATGTATTTAAAAATATTAATAATTTCAAAAAATTATGAATTAATTTACTATAATTAAATTACTTCCCACTCTATTCCCCTATAAACCCACAACCCGCTACAGTACTAAAACGCAAAATGTACTGTAAAAAATTACTAACTTCTAAACAATTAATACATATATTTAAAAAAATAATACAAAACATAACAAAACTTGTGGAACACATACATATAAAATACATACTAAAATACATAACACTAACATAAACATCGATATTATTAACATCGATATTTTTACTATCGATATTAATAACTTCGATATTAACAAAAACGATATTTCTTACCTTCAGTTCGATATTCTGGTCACCGATATTCTTGATGTCGATATTCTGTCCCTACGATATTTAAATCTCGATATTAATGTAGGTCGATATTTAAAAGTTGATATTTTGACTGTGCACCCCTGTGTTGTGTTAAGAAGACGCTGTAGGCCCACCTTAGTATGACTGATTAGGACTATGTCGTCAGTGTACGAGACTCGATAGCGCCAGGCCCCCTAACCTCGGGGCTTGGGAGTTGTAGGTGTTGAGTGCCGGGGTAAGGTCGGATAAAAATTAATTAAATTGGGTGGATGCCGGGAGTCACCTCTGCTTTAGCCCTTTGTTTGTTGGAGTTTGCCTTGAGAGGTGCGTTCCTTCTTCCAGCTTCATCTGTACCCATGTGTCTATGCGAATGACGATTAGCAAGACCAGGAGAGTCTGAGGTATGCCTCAGCACACCAGTGTGCTCCAGAACCTGGTCCTGTCCACATGCTTGAACTCTGCCTTGTAATCGATGAAGCATAGATGAAGTGGCTGTTGAGCAATGATATGGCCATGATGTTAGTTGTCGTGCCCGAGTTTTTTGAAAACCCTGTTTGAGTTGGTCGTATTATTTCTTTATTAGTTGCCCGCTTCAATAGTTCCTCCAGTAACATTCCTGCAAAGTATTTTGCCTCATTGTCAATGAGAGCAATTAGGCGATAATTCTTCGGCATGGTCTTGCCCCCTTTTTTGTGTATTGGGGACATTAGTGATCCTCTCCAAGAGGTTGGGATTGTGCTGCCAAGACTGATTTTGAGGAAGAGCGGCTCTAGTGCTTTTGCCCAGAAGCCCGCGTTGTGCTTAAAGTTCTCAGGGGGAATGCCGTTGGGCCCCTTCTCTTCGGCCTTTGCAGATTTGACGCCTAATAAGATTTCTTCTGAGTGACCTTGAGGAATGGGTCTGTTGATTACTGACAGAGGGGAGAGTACGAGTTGACTAGTAGATGTTTGACTGAATGCTTACTGGTGTCAGGCTGACTTCTTAGCCTGTTCTATCTGGAGAATGATGCAGATTGAAGTGGCCCTCCAGGTATGTTGTCCCGGCGACTTCGGCTATATGTGAGGGGACTCCCCCTTGTTAGGGGCGTATGAGTTTATTGATCATTCTCCAGAATCGCGTGTTATCGTTATGCTTGATGTCTGCAAATAGCTTTGCCCAAACTTCATCCTCTTGTGATCTATTGATGCTACACTTCAGCTTTTTCAATGTTGTTTTTTTGTTGCCATAGTGCCCCTTGCATATAGGGATCCTCTGGGTTGCATTGGAGCGATCGTAAGTTGAGGTTTATAGATCTTTTAAGCTGCCTGAGCAGAGACCTTTCAGCCTTTGGAATTCACCATCGTCACGTTGGGTGCCTTGGAGTTATTTGTTTTAAGCGGTACTGTGAAAGTTTCTCCCAGCTTGGTGGTGAAGGACTCCCATCTTCCTATTTCGCTGTCCACTGTGCCTCCATATTCACGTAATAACACCATTGCAGACTGTCATAAGTGCTCTATGGTTGCCTGTGCAAAATTAATCCTCTTGTAGTTGAGCGTGTAGACTGAGTTAGGAGGTTCCTTCGTCCTATTGAATATTGACATAGTAAGGTTGTCTCTTGTGGGCTATGGTCGCTGTCGCTTCTGTCCCGAGGTGGAAAGAAACAACCCGCTGGAACAATGGGAGAGAGACAAAGGTGTAATCGATCATTGTACTGGTGGTTAACGAGTAATATGTGGCCGCCGGTTGATTCTCTTCCTGAAACCTGACATTAAGTGCTCTTAGATTCAGGTGTTCCAAGTTGGCCAGCAGGGCTGTTCCAATCTTGGTAGGAAAGCCTTGGTTGTTTCTTCCTTGCACTTGGATATCCCAGATTGAGTTTTGAGCTATTGTGATATCATCTGAAGAGGCACCAAGTAAATATAAATTCAGGTCCCCAGTGAGGATAATATTCTTTGTTTCTCCCTTGCTTATCTGTTCCACAAGCTGATCAAAGGGTTGCTTGGTAGCTTTGGCTTTGTTTTTCGGCTGGATATATGCATTGATGATTATTATCTAAGTAACCCGATTTTGAGGCGAGATGGTGATTTTGGTGAAATTTGTGATTGGCAAGGTGGTATGTAGAGGGCTAGCTGAGGCAATTCGGACAATTGAGATGTACATTGCCAAGCCGTCCCGTAGGTGGCCGTACCTTACCCCCTTGGCTGCAGGTGTAAAATAGCATATGTATCCCTGTAAGTGGTGGGGTTCAGCCAGTCAGGTTTCCTGCATCAGGATAATGTCAAAGGTTCTGATGTAATGATGGAAGTCCCGGTCTGTTACCTTGCTAGCGAGACCATTGATGTTCCATGTGCACTGTGAAAAATCTTGGAGTAAAACTGGACGCGGACATGTCCATGAAGTCTCAGGTCCAAACTGTGGCCGGGACATGCTTCGGACTACTTAAAATATTGAGGAATTTTCTTCCTCTCTTACCAGTTCCTCACAGGAAAACTGTAGTCCAGGCCTTAATCACATCCAGGCTGGATTATGTCAATGTTCTGTACTTATGCCTCCCAGATTATCTATTAGGCCGCCTGCAGGTGGTACAAAATGCTGAGGCACGTGCTATACTTATGGTAGACCTGAGGACACATATGACCCCTCACCTGATATCCTTGCACTAGCTCCCGGTGCGAAAGAGGATACACTTTAAGCCCTAGTCCTGGCCTTTAAGGCTTTTCACAAAATAGGGGCCCCCTACATCAGGAACAGAATTCAACATTATGCTCCTCTTAAAACCCTGAGATCCTCTACCCAGCGGCTGTCGACGGTGCCAAAATTCTCTCGCATGGGAAGGCCGCTCCTTTCAGGTGGTGGCCTCACAGCTTTGGAACAGCCTGCCACTTTCCTTAATACAGGTACAGGATCTCCTTAGTTTTAGGAGAAATCTAAAAACCTGGTTTTTCCAACTTTAGTAGAGATTTTCATGTCGGTCTGTGTTTCTGTTTCTGTCTCTGGGTCCTTCTTAGCGCCGGGACACTCTGTGGAGTAGCCGTGCGCTTTACAAGTGCCAAGTAACATAACATAACATAACACAGCCGAAGGACGTCATTGCTGGTCATAGTGTCTGCTGAATAAGTGATCTCTGAGGTCCTCCTGCTTCCACACACTCCGCCTGCTCCAGAAGATCTTCAAATGGATCCCCACTGAGTTCAGGAGAACGGTCACCCATGCTCTCGTCAGCAGCAAGCTCAACTACGGCAACTCACTCTACGCCGGTACCACCCAAAACACCAAAAGTAATTGCAGCACATTCAGAACGCCTCCGCCAGACTTATCCTGAACATCCCCCGCCAAAGCCACATCTTCGGTCACCTGAGAGGCCTCCACTGGCTCCCAATCAACAAAATAATCACCTTCAAGCTCCTCACGCACGCCTACAAAGCCCTCCACAACACCAGACCCAAATACCTCAACCACCGCCCCTCCTTCTACACACCAACCAGACATCTCCGCTCCGCTCCGCTCCGCCCACCTGGCCCTGGCCACTATCCAACGGATCCGCAAGACCTCTACTGGAGGAAGATCCTTCTCCTACCTCGCTACGAAGACCTGGAACTCCTTACCTCTGCATCTCAGTCAATCACCATCACTGCCTCAAAGCAGGAAGGACCTCAAGACCTGGCTCTTCGACTGAACTGCAGAGCCCCCCCAGCACCTTGAAACCCTTACGGGTGATTAGTCGTGCTCTACAAAAATCCTGATTGATTGAGTTATTGCACTGACACATTTATTTTGCATTTTACTTGGGATAAAAGCAAATTTAGAATTCCTGTCAAGAAAAGGATCAGATATCTGGTTACAGTCTCCACCAAGTATTACATTGTCATCAGACAATTTAATTAGCTAAACTTACACCAAAAAGAATTGTCAATTTGAGTTGGACCATATGCATTGAAAATAGTTAAAGCAACATTCTTAATGAGTAACTTAACAGCCACCCATCTTCCTTCATCATCACTCTCTTGAGACATAAGTTAGTTGTCAAGATGTTTATCACATAGAATGATCACTTTCCCCCCCCAAACCTGTAGAGGAAAAAGCATTGCCCACCCAGCACCTTTTAAACTACAATATTTCTTTTTCAAAAAGATGGGTCTCCTTCAGTAATGCAATGTTTGCTTTAAGATTGGTAAGATGAACTAAAACTATTTGTCTTTTAATCGGAGAGCCTAATCCCTTGCCATTCCATGAAACTACTATAAGTACCATACTGAAACAATAAGTTAAATCCTAGAAGGCTACACTTCAAAGAATTGATAAAGAGCAAACATAAACATAAAAACATATTATATGATTAGTGACATTGATAAAGAAAGCGAAGTAGAATTAGTTTGCGGTAAAAATGAGAGGTTGGAAAAATAGATGAGAAAGGGAGATAGAAAAGCGAATTAAAGATAAAGAGAGGCAGTAAACACAAGAATAAAAGGCACATATCTACAAAGAAAACAAAAGGTTGAGGGTGGTGAGGCCACATGATATAGACGGCAAGCCTGCAATCTAAGATGGATCAGGATGTGACCATGTATGACAGAACATACATTTCTGATATTGACAAAGGTTGAGACTGAAATAACCTGCAAGAATAAAGGAGAAAATAAACATTTGTATCAACGTGTGTGAACAGAATTCATACAACTATAAGTAAATAGCTTTCAGTCAGTGAGAAACTTTAGAAGTATTCATGTCTTCACCTTTACTGTCATCGAAAAATGTCCGCCGTTTGGTAGGATCTTCATATGTTGTTGTCTTGTTTCTATATGTAACTTTGAAAAGACATGGATGAAAAAGACCAAATCTGGCATTAATAGTTCTGGCTTCTGGTCACATTTCTGAGAATTGCTTTAATCTGTCGACAGTGGATTTAGCGATATCTTAAGTGAAATATAAGTTATGACCAGACCATGAAACTTGTTTCTTTACCTTTGCAGCCATAATGAGCTTGAATGAGTTAATATATTCGAGAAAAAGGATAATAACACCTCTGGGTCTGTTAGATGGAGAAGGAAAATTCAGTTTATACCCCAATCTATGTGTTCTTCGAATATTTAAAGAAACTGATGATGGCACGTCTAACACCTTAGGTAAACTGGTTCAAAAAACTAAAAAGGATGTCTCCCTTCAGACCCTTCTGGCAGGGCATAAATTCTAAGGTTATTCCTGCTGTTGTGATTTTCTAAATTCTTCGCTTGTTTTATAAGAAGAGATGTTTGTGACTGCATTTTGTTGATATTTGCATTAGAGTTTTCTAGGTTGCTCACCCGTTGTTCAACATCAGTCAGTCTTTTTTCCAAGTGTGTCCATTTGTCATCCAGTGTTTGTAAACTCTTATTAGTTGCTTCAATACGTGGTGGCAGTGCTCTGATCTCTTCCAGAAGTAATTCCATTGATATGGAGGAAGGTGTTTTGACTGGTGAAGGAGAATCATTTTTAGGCTGTCTATCTGCAGAGCTGCTAGGATTTAGCGACACTTTAGGTATAAGGGAGCTGAAAGTGTTTGCTGCTAGAGACAATTTTGGTAACAAAGAAGGGGAATTTGCATTTTGCTTGACATTATGAGGATCTTCCATATTCAGGAGAAGATCCTTCTGAGTTCAAAGTATTTCCAGAAGATTGAGAAGAACAAGTT
>CAWUFW010032395.1:0-14000 GCA_963921515.1 Calotriton arnoldi | reverse complement strand
GGGGTGACCAATGTCAGTGACTACGACTCCCATCATGCTATTGCCTCCACCCCCTTCCCAGCATGCCCATGCTTCCTTCCTTTTGACTCTGCTTCCCTGTGGGGTGGGCTGGCTGTGCTGACAGGATGGCTGGGAGTGTTGTCCTGGCAGTTGTTTGGCTAAAAGTCCCAAGAGTGGCCCTGTGCTTCACACAACATAACCCAGGGTGGTGGTTCTTTGTGGGATCTTTTGTTAGGATGGGGGGCATTGCATTCTACCAGGTGGGTTCTGTGGAGTTTGTGTTGGGGTGTGTGTGAGGGGAGGTGCTTGTGACTATGGTCAGTGCTGCAAGTCCTCCTTCCCACCCAGCTAGCCAGATATCCCACCATGGAACGTGCTTGCATTGCAGGGAGTGTAAGTTGTCTCTCAGGATGTCAGTCAGTGGTGTCCTGCTGTTTGTTGGTGCACAGTTGCCAGCAGGGCCTTGTGCTCCCCACAGCAGTAGCCAGTGTCAGCCATCTTGTGAGTCCTTCTCCACTTCCTGTGATGTGAGCATGGTTCAGGGTGGTGTTGATGGGACAGTTGTGGGGGTGACCAATATCAGTGACTACGACTCCCATCATGCTATTGCCTCCACCCCCTTCCCAGCATGCCCATGCTTCCTTCCTTTTGACTTTGCTTCCCTGTGGGGTGGGCTGGCTGTGCTGACAGGATGGCTGGGAGTGTTGTCCTGGCAGTTGTTTGGCTAAAAGTCCCAAGAGTGGCCCTGTGCTTCACACAACATAACCCAGGGTGGTGGTTCTTTGTGGGATCTTGTGTTAGGATGGGGGCATTGCATTCTACCAGGTGGGTTCTGTGGAGTTTGTGTTGGGGTGTGTGTGAGGGGAGGTGCTTATGACTATGGTCAGTGCTGCAAGTCCTCCTTCCCACCCAGCTAGCCAGATATCCCACCATGGAACGTGCTTGCATTGCAGGGAGTGTAAGTTGTCTCTCAGGATGTCAGTCAGTGGTGTCCTGCTGTTTGTTGGTGCACAGTTGGCAGCAGGGCCTTGTGCTCCCCACAGCAGTAGCCAGTGTCAGCCATCTTGTGAGTCCTTCTCCACTCCCTGTGATGTGAGCATGGTTCAGGGTGGTGTTGATGGGACAGTTGTGGGGGGCAATATGTGTGACTGCGACTCCCATGATGCTATTGGCTACACTGACTTGGCCAGCATACACAGAATTCCTTCCTTTGAGTGGTCTTCACTGTGTGTTGGTGTTGTTGTGGTGGCTACATGTCTGGATGTGTTTGTTAGTTCTATTTGTGCCACTGCCTAGGTGTAGTTGTAGTTGTGTTTGTACATGTGTTGGCACAGTTGGATGTGACTTTTTTGATGGCATGTGTTGTGTTTATCTGAGTGACATACACATTTTGGGATGATTCTGTTCTGGTTGCTGTGTAATTGCTATGAGTGCATGGTTTGACTCTCCCCTTGACAGTGATGTGTGTGTTTTGTGGCAGTATATTGTGTACATTTGTTGTGGTGGCTCAGCTCAGCAAGTGGACCGCATATCAAAGCAACACGCAGATCACATGTCCAAACACAGGCGTTGTGTGAACAATGGACCCACCCATGATGCCCACAACAGAGTTAGGGAAACAGATGCTGTCCCCCACCTTTAGTGAAGCAAACTGCAAGGACACAGTCCCAAGTGACACAATTCCCTGAATGTAAGGGCCACACCTGGGTATCAGATGAGCAGTGGGCAGTGCACAATAGAGGGACATGGCTCCTGGACAACATGACTGCTGCACTGTGGCAGTTGAACCAGGCCAGAGGAGGGCACAAAGCATGTAATACAGAATTCACAGTGCAGTCTTTGACTCACCCCCTCCTTGCTGCTGTCTGGCCTTCAGCTGCCCATCCAGGTCTGGAAACACCACCGCCAGGATCTGGAGCATGTGGGGGGTCAGGGTCCGTGTTCCGCCCCTCTGCGAGGAGGCGACAGCTTCAGCTGGACCCGTGCAATCCTCCGGGTCCAGCCCCGAAGGTCCTGCCACCTCTTCTGGCAGTTGCGGATCCGGCGCTTGTAGACCCCCACGGACCGGACGGCCCGGACGATGTCCTTCCAGATCTCCTGCTTCCGATGGGCATTAACCTGTCATGATGACAAAGTGAAAAGGCCATTACCACACATGCAACACATCCGTGCATGACACAGTTGTATATACATGTCTCAATCACAGGGGCACATGATGTACACAGGCAGTGCAAAGCTGCCCATGGACAGTTTGCCAGACGTCACTACATGGTATCATTGCATGGGAAGTAAAACCTTGTTCAAATGCACTGTCACTGCACCATACCTGTCCAGTGCATGTCACTACACACTATGGGGGGTGACAACTACTCAGTGAGCCTGCTAGCCAGTGGCGTGCATACTTTCAGCCTTGCTAGTCAGACAAAATGCACATTCAGAAAGGCAGTGCACAGAACACTCACCTGCTCCCCTGGTGTCCCATACAGCTTGCTGTACTGTGGAAGTAGGCTGTCCAGCAGGGCCTGGTTCTCTTCAAGGCTGAAGGCTGGGGCTCTCTCCACAGTACGTGCCATTGCAGGGTCCAGAGGGGCAGAGACAGCAGCAGTGCAGTGGCAGATGTCGTCCTGGAGCATGTAGTGCAGGCAAGTGAGCTCTCAGGGGAACAGCCAGCAATATATATGTGCTGGAGAGGCAGATACTGTCCCTTGTGTCCAAAGTGATAGGTCCAAGTCGTTTGCATCTTCTGAATCTGGCCAATCCATGGAATAGCAGCACCAAAACACGCCCACAGCATCCTTCAAATCTTCAACTTCATGACATACATGATTTTGCAACATTGTTGTGGGTGACCAACTGATTTTCCAGCAACCGACTCGTTCGAAATTCGAAAACGCGTCCGTTGCCAGGCAAGCCCATTGTCAATGGGTGCGCACCGATCGGTCCATTGCGGTACAACGCGTACAGGGGTACAACGCGTACCCGCACACATTGAATGCAATGGGCCGGCCGGAGGCACCAATCGGTCCATTGCAGTACAACGCATACAGGGGTACAACGCGTACCCGCACACATTGAATGCAATGGGCCGGCCGGAGGCACCGATCGGTCCATTGCAGTACAACGCGTACAGGGGTACAACGCGTACCCGCACACATTGAATGCAATGGGCCGGCCGGAGGCACCAATCGGTCCATTGCAGTACAACGCGTACAGGGGTACAACGCGTACCCGCACACATTGAATTCAATGGGCCGGCCGGAGGCACCGATCGGTCCATTGCAGTTCAACGCGTACAGGGGTACAACGCGTACCCGCACACATTAAATGCAATGGGCCGGCCGGAGGCACCGATCGGTCCATTGCAGTACAACGCGTACAGGGGTACAACGCGTACCCGCACACATTGAATGCAATGGGCCGGCCGGAGGCACCGATCGGTCCATTGCAGTACAACGCGTACAGGGGTACAACGCGTACCCGCACACATTGAATGCAATGGGCCGGCCGGAGGCACCGATCGGTCCATTGCAGTTCAACACGTACAGGGGTACAACGCGTACCCGCACACATTGAATGCAATGGGCCGGCCGGAGGCACCGATCGGTCCATTGCAGTACAACGCATACAGGGGTACAACGCGTACCCGCACACATTGAATGCAATGGGCCGGCCGGAGGCACCGATCGGTCCATTGCAGTACAACGCGTACAGGGGTACAATGCGTACCCGCACACATTGAATGCAATGGGCCGGCCGGAGGCACCGATCGGTCCATTGCAGTACAACGCGTACAGGGGTACAACGCGTACCCGCACACATTGAATGCAATGGGCCGGCCGGAGGCACCGATCGGTCCATTGCAGTACAACGCGTACAGGGGTACAACGCGTACCCGCACATATTGAATGCAATGGGCCGGCTGGAGGCACCGATCGGTCCATTGCAGTACAACGCGTACAGGGGTACAACGCGTACCCGCACACATTGAATGCAATGGGCCGGCCGGGGGCACCGATCGGTCCATTGCAGTACAACGCATCACTGTACATGTGACTGGCATATGTCAGCATGCCTGTCTCAGATGGACATATGCCAGCCACAGATAGCTCCCAGGGAGTGAGGGGCACACCTACATCACGACAGCCTGTCCAAACTTTATCATAAGGCATGTAAGGCTGCATTTCCTATTGTGTGTATGTTGGTGTACATGTTGTCCTGTGGGTGTCACCTGTGGGCAGCCACCCCCAGGCTGTGCACGTGTTCATGGGGACAGGATCCTGGGTGTTACGTGTACATGACCACTGTGATGTGCAACTGTTCATATCTGTGCATGTGCCATGGTCACATTTCACGGTGGTGTATGTGTATGTCATGTCACATTCCCCGTGAGTCCCATGTGGGATGGTATGTTTGAGCCAGGGTGTCCCAGTGGCACAATAGTGATGGTCCTCCACAGTCTTTGTGCATGTAGTGTTTACAATGTCTCTGATTTCATGTGCACAATGGGAGACAGTCTCCACATCCAGGTTGTGTGTGCATGGACTTTGATGTTGTGCGTGTGTGTGTCACAGACGTCCATGTCTGTCCTGCCGTGGCAAGTGGGGCCACTACCTGTGGGGGTCATGGTTGTTTTGCTGTGGTGTATACATGATACTCCATGTAATGCCAGTGTCCATGTGGCAATACAGGGTCCCTGGGAATGTACCTGTCATTGAGCTGTGGTGCCTGGGGCACATCTGTCCTCACATGTCACTGTGGGGGTTATTGTGACACGGCAGCAGGAGATGGGAACTGTGACACGGCCTCATGATATCCAATGGGCCAACCTTGGACTAATTGATGCCACCTGTTGGACCGTGTTGACAGATGTTGGCCATGTATGTACCATACATGTCCTTCCGGAACTGCACACTTCATGTAGTTGTGCCTCATAATGATGTATGTTGGGATCTTGAGTGTGTTCAATGCTGCATATGTGGGGTGACTGACAATCTTGCTTACTTCTCCTCTGCACTGCAGGGCTCCTGCTGTCCATCGACCATTCCCAGACCTGGCAACGATGGTGGAACGGGACAGCATCCGACGGTACCGCTTCACCAGGCAGCTGATTGAGGATTTGGCAGTGCAGTTGTCCCCACATTTGCAGCCTGGCCGGCCGTATCCTACAGCGCTGACCCCCAAGGTGAAGGTGATGGCAGCCCTACACTTCTTTGCCACCGGTACCTTCCAACATACTGTGGCGACTGCTGGTGGGATGTCACAGACCATGTTGAGCCGTGTGCTCCGCTATGTTTTGGCGGCAATGTTGCTATTCCTGAACCGGTACATCTATTTCCCTAGACTGCGACGACTCACTGACGTGAAGAGTGACTTTTATGCCCTGGGGAGGATGCTGCATGTCATTGGCTCCATTGATGGGACACATGTGGCTTTGGTACCACCACAGGCCCAGGAGCAGGCCTACAGGAACCGCAAGCACTACCACTCGGTCAATGCACTGGTGGTGTGTCTTGCAGACATGACCATCACACACGTGTGTGCCCGTTTCCCTGGTTCAGCACACGATGCCTTTGTGATGAGGAGTAGTCGCATCCCCAGGATGATGGCACAGATGCAGAACCAGCGTGCCTGGCTTGTTGGTGTGTACTGACTTTGTGCCATTGTGTGTGATCTGATCTGTAGTATTCCGCCCACTTTTCCAAGTCAGCTAATGTGCACTTGTCTGTCCGTAGGTGACTCGGGATACCCCAACATGCCGTGGTTGCTGACACCCCTCAGGAACCCTGTGACACCAGCCCAGATGCGCTACAATGAGGCACATGGTCAGACCAGGAGAGTGATTGAGCGGACATTTGGTCTCCTGAAGAGCCGCTTCCGCTGCCTGGACAAGACCGGAGGGTCCCTCCCATATGCCCCTGCGAAAGTGTGCAAGATTATCATCGTCTGCTGCATGCTCCACAACCTGGCAGTGCGGAAGGAGTTGCCTCTCATCCAGGATGACAATGACCAACATCCGCCACCTGTGGAAGATCCTGGCCTGGACCACGATGCCAGTGACGATGATGATGATGATGATGATGATGGTGATGTCCGCACACAGCTCATCACCAACTTCTTTAGCTGAATGTGAGTATCCTGAGGTGTCATGTCAATGATGTGAGTTGGCATGGTGTGTGGGTGGTGCTCTGGTGCTGTTGGAGTGTGTCCATGGGCTACTTGACTGGATGTGTGTTGCGATGTGTGCTAACAGGTGGGCTGTACTCCCCAACAGTGTTGACATGCTAACTTGGTTCTGGGTGGGTATCTTGTAACATGTATTGTGCATGAGTTTTGCTGTTCTGTCCTGTACTCCATTGCTTTTGACTGTGTGTCATTTCTGTCCTTCACAGGGTACTTTCAGATTTGTTTGGTCAACTGTGTCCACCGACGACGTGATTGCACATCCAGGCTGGTAGCTGTTGTGTCCCTACAGGTGATGTGCGCCACACCCATGGACTTCCTTCCGTCTACAGTTGTTGACTGTGTGCCCGCTGCCAGGTGGGATTACCTTGCATCTGTAGTGGTTACGACATGTTGCAACTGTGTAATAAACCTGTGCTTCACTTTGTGATGTGCGTTGTCTGTGGTCACACATTTGACTGCCATTTGCTTACTGCACCTGTGGGCTACTTGACTACAACTGGGAATGGGTGTGGTGTCTGTGCATTGCACCGTCTTCCCTGGCAACATCAGTGTAGGCAATGAGTCAGATGGCCTAGGTGTGTATGTGTTGTGTAGCCCTGGTGGTGTGTCTCCCTCATATGTGTCACGTTGCCTTTACTCACATGCCTGTGTTGTCCTTGCTGTTGCAGTTCGCATACACAGTGTAATTTTGCAGTTCATCATCCCCATAACAGCACCCACGTTGGAATCACGACAGAGGCAAGTATGGTGTATTAGTGTGTTTATTGTGATACATTTGTGTTAATAGTGCATAGGATGGGTAGTGCTGTACATAAATCTTGCAATCCCAAGTTCCTAGGTGAATTGAAAGTCCTGGTAGACAGGATCCCCAGTATCGGGCCACAGTTGTCTGACACATTGGTCCAACTTGTACTCCCCATGCAATGTGTGGGAGTAGTGTTGCCGTCAACAGGGTGAACAGTCTGTGCACAAAGGCGAACATCCAGAACAGGTTCAGGCTTCCTGGGAGTTGCGCTTGGCCATCGGCCTCTCACTTTTCCCTCCTCGGACGACCCCTCTTCTTGGGGGGGGCCCTCAAGTAGAGGCTGCTGCGGTGCAGGGGACTCTCCGCCAGAGTCCTCCTCCCTCCCTGTGGCAGTTGCAGTTTGTTCGGCACCAGATGTTGTTGGCACACAGGGAGGTGTGGACTGGTTGCTGTTCATCTGGCGGAGGCATTGTAAAATGTCCCTGTGCACCGCCGTCATCTCATGCAGTGCATCCCACTTGGACTCCACGCGGGACATGTGTGAGTCCACGCGGGACATGTGTGACTCCACGTGGGACATGTGGGAGTCCAAGCAGGCATGATGGGCAGCCTGCTGCTGTTTCATGTCTCTGAGGAGCCCCACTACCTGGCTGAGCTCTCCGGTGCTGGACTGGTACGCATCAGCTATGCGTACCAGTTGTGGGTCATCATGCACACCAGCAACGTCTGCAAGCAGCGACCTCTGTCTCCCACCCCTCCCACCACCCCTGCTGACATGTGCAGTGCGTGCAGTGGCACGCACAGATAACCCTGGTCCACCTTGGGGGTTGGTGGTGGTGGTGGTGTCCATGGCCCCAGGTTGGTCCAGGGTCCCTGTGCTGGTGTTGCTCCTTGTTCTGTCCATGTCGGCAGGGATGGTATTTGTGGTGACAGTCGTTGGTGGGGTGGGTGCAGGGGGTGCAGCTGATGGTCCTGCTGGTGCTGCAGCTGGTGGTCCTGCTGGTGCTGCATGTTGACTTGCACCGGATGTGCCAGGTTGGTCTTCATCGTCCGAGGAGGACAGAGGCTGTACGACGCCAGTGAGCTCTGCATCCTCTTGAGCCTGGGACTGGGACTCCTCAGCGTCTGCTGCTGTGTCCCCATCATCACCTGTTTTTGGGAGACACAAACAATGTATGTTATGTTTCTGCAGGCATCAATGGTTGACACACATGACAGTTGTGACTGTGCCTCTGGGTGCGGGCCTGTACATTGCATTGTCCTAAGTCGTCACAGTCAGGGGTTGATATTGGTGTGGCACATTGTCCTGCATTATTTGGGCATTTCTATGTATTTTCTGGGGTGTGAACATGGTCTGCATTGGTTGTGTTTGGTTGACAGCCGGCACTCCTTCCCACCCACCCAGCCAGTCAGTTATCCCACCATGGAACGTGCTTGCGTTGCAGGGAGTGGAAGTTGTTTCTCAGGATGTCAGTCAGTGGTGTCCTGCTGTTTGTTGGTGCACAGTTGCCAGCAGGGCCTTGTGCTCCCCACAGCAGTAGCCAGTGTCAGCCATCTTGTGAGTCCTTCTCCACTCCCTGTGATGTGAGCATGGTTCAGGGTGGTGTTGATGGGACAGTTGTGGGGGTGAGCTATGTCTGTGACTACGACTCCCATCATGCTATTGCCTCCACCCCACTTCCCAGCATTCCCATACTTACTTGCTTTTGTGGGGAGTTCAGTGTGTGTGGGTGTGAGAGCAATGGCAAGATGGCTGACAGTGGTGTCCTGCTGTTGGTTGGTGTGCAGTACCCAGCATGCCCTTGTGCTCCCCACGACACAGCAACAGTGTCAGACATCTTTGATGGGCCTTTCCACTCTCTGTGGGATGTGCATGCGTTAGTGTGAGCTTGCTGGGCCATGTGGTGGGGGATGTAGAGCTGTGACTACGACTCCCATCATGCTATTGCCTCCTCCCCCTTCCCAGCATGCCCATGCTTCCTTCCTTTTGACTCTGCTTCCCTGTGGGGTGGGCTGGCTGTGCTGACAGGATGGCTGGGAGTGTTGTCCTGGCAGTTGTTTGGCTAAAAGTCCCAAGAGTGGCCCTGTGCTTCACACAACATAACCCAGGGTGGTGGTTCTTTGTGGGATCTTGTGTTAGGATTAAGCCCGGGCGTAGTTTGCGTAGTAGCACTTCACGTAGCTACGTGAAGTACAGCTTCAACTACACGTAGCTATGCAAATTGCGTAGTGCGTAGCTGTGTGCTTGACTGCACTGTACAATAATTACCAAAAGCAAACTTGTACAGTGCAAGTTAAGATAAAATAAATATCTCTGTCTTTATATGCTAAAAATGCATATAGTCATTTCACTAAAGTGAAAACAAAAAGTTAACAAGCAGTGAGAGAGGTGATGATTTTGGTATCCTCACTAACTTAGGGAGAGAACCAACAACCAAGCAGATGTCTTGAAAACAAAAAGCACATCTTATTGAACGATTCCTCCTAGGACCACCCCAAGCACAGTTATGGGCAAAAATACAATCCCAACCAAAGGCCCTGCAAAGCATTATGGGACGAGATTAGCAGTGGGCAGTGAATATTATAGTGTCCAATATCAAAATAATTCTACAAAGAGCTGCAGTTCAACTAGTCGTCACTGGGTGTCGTCCCTCAAGAGTGAAATGCAAAAGTATTGAAAACCTTTCATGAAGCTTTTGCATTTGACTCGTGAGGGACGACACCCAGTGACGACTAGATTGAACTGCAACTCTTTGTAGAATTATTTTGATATTGGACACTATAATATTCACTGCCCACTGCTAATCTCGATCCCATAATGCTTTGCAGGACCTTTGGTTGGGATTGTATTTTTGCCCATAACTGTGCTTGGGGTGGTCCTAGGAGGAAGGGACCACTCATTGAATCGTTCACATGATATGCTTTTTGTGTTCAAGGCATCTGCTTAGTCCTCCCCCTAGGTTAGGGGGGACTCCAAAATCATCACCTCTCTCATTGCTTGATATGTCAAAATTCATTTTTGTGAATTGGTTATATGCTTTTTAGCATAAAAAATTGCTTTATCAAAGCATTTGAAGGAGTTTGTTATTATTATTAAGCCTGGGCGTAGTGCTAGCTGTGTGCTTGACTCACTGCACTGTACAATAATTACCAAAAGCAAACTTGTACAGTGCAAGTTAAGATAAAATAAATATCTCTGTCTTTATATGCTAAAATTGCATATAGTCATTTCACTAAAGTGAAAACAAAAAGCAGTGAGAGAGGTGATGATTTTGGTATCCTCGCTAACTTAGGGAGAGAACCAAGCAGATGTCTTGAAAACAAAAAGCACATCTTATTGAATGATTAGGTGGTGGTCCCATCCTCTTAGGACCACCCCAAGCACAGTTATGGGCAAAAATACAATCCCAACCAAAGGCCCTGCAAAGCATTATGGGACGAGATTAGCAGTGGGCAGTGAATATTATAGTGTCCAATATCAAAATAATTCTACAAAGAGCTGCAGTTCAACTAGTCGTCACTGGGTGTCGTCCCTCACGAGTCAAATGCAAAAGCTTCATGAAAGGTTTTCAATACTTTTGCATTTCACTCTTGAGGGACGACACCCAGTGACGACTAGTTGAACTGCAGCTCTTTGTAGAATTATTTTGATATTGGACACTATAATATTCACTGCCCACTGCTAATCTCGTCCCATAATGCTTTGCAGGGCCTTTGGTTGGGATTGTATTTTTGCCCATAACTCGTGCTTGGGGTGGTCCTAGGAGGAAGGGACCACCATTGAATCGTTCACATGATATGCTTTTTGTGTTCAAGGCATCTGCTTGGTCCTCCCCTAGGTTAGGGGGACTCCAAAATCATCACCTCTCTCATTGCTTGATATTTTATTGTCAATATTCATTTTTGTGAATTGGTTATATGCTTTTTAGCATAAAAAATTGCTTTATCAAAGCATTTGAAGGAGTTTATTATACTCCTGCTACGCTACGTTTATTAGTACAGTTATTCACTCTGCTACGTGCAATTTGCGTAGTGCGTAGTAGCACAAACTTTGCATGCTTCGTGAGCGTAGCAAAGTATTATGCCCAGGGTTAGTTAGGATGGGGGGCATTGCATTCTACCAGGTGGGTTCTGTGGAGTTTGTGTTGGGGTGTGTGTGAGGGGAGGTGCTTGTGACTATGGTCAGTGCTGCAAGTCCTCCTTCCCACCCAGCTAGCCAGATATCCCACCATGGAATGTGCTTGCATTGCAGGGAGTGTAAGTTGTCTCTCAGGATGTCAGTCAGTGGTGTCCTGCTGTTTGTTGGTGCACAGTTGCCAGCAGGGCCTTGTGCTCCCCACAGCAGTAGCCAGTGTCAGCCATCTTGTGAGTCCTTCTCCACTTCCTGTGATGTGAGCATGGTTCAGGGTGGTGTTGATGGGACAGTTGTGGGGGTGACCAATGTCAGTGACTACGACTCCCATCATGCTATTGCCTCCACCCCCTTCCCAGCATGCCCATGCTTCCTTCCTTTTGACTCTGCTTCCCTGTGGGGTGGGCTGGCTGTGCTGACAGGATGGCTGGGAGTGTTGTCCTGGCAGTTGTTTGGCTAAAAGTCCCAAGAGTGGCCCTGTGCTTCACACAACATAACCCAGGGTGGTGGTTCTTTGTGGGATCTTTTGTTAGGATGGGGGCATTGCATTCTACCAGGTGGGTTCTGTGGAGTTTGTGTTGGGGTGTGTGTGAGGGGAGGTGCTTGTGACTATGGTCAGTGCTGCAAGTCCTCCTTCCCACCCAGCTAGCCAGATATCCCACCATGGAACGTGCTTGCATTGCAGGGAGTGTAAGTTGTCTCTCAGGATGTCAGTCAGTGGTGTCCTGCTGTTTGTTGGTGCACAGTTGCCAGCAGGGCCTTGTGCTCCCCACAGCAGTAGCCAGTGTCAGCCATCTTGTGAGTCCTTCTCCACTTCCTGTGATGTGAGCATGGTTCAGGGTGGTGTTGATGGGACAGTTGTGGGGGTGACCAATATCAGTGACTACGACTCCCATCATGCTATTGCCTCCACCCCCTTCCCAGCATGCCCATGCTTCCTTCCTTTTGACTTTGCTTCCCTGTGGGGTGGGCTGGCTGTGCTGACAGGATGGCTGGGAGTGTTGTCCTGGCAGTTGTTTGGCTAAAAGTCCCAAGAGTGGCCCTGTGCTTCACACAACATAACCCAGGGTGGTGGTTCTTTGTGGGATCTTGTGTTAGGATGGGGGCATTGCATTCTACCAGGTGGGTTCTGTGGAGTTTGTGTTGGGGTGTGTGTGAGGGGAGGTGCTTATGACTATGGTCAGTGCTGCAAGTCCTCCTTCCCACCCAGCTAGCCAGATATCCCACCATGGAACGTGCTTGCATTGCAGGGAGTGTAAGTTGTCTCTCAGGATGTCAGTCAGTGGTGTCCTGCTGTTTGTTGGTGCACAGTTGGCAGCAGGGCCTTGTGCTCCCCACAGCAGTAGCCAGTGTCAGCCATCTTGTGAGTCCTTCTCCACTCCCTGTGATGTGAGCATGGTTCAGGGTGGTGTTGATGGGACAGTTGTGGGGGGCAATATGTGTGACTGCGACTCCCATGATGCTATTGGCTACACTGACTTGGCCAGCATACACAGAATTCCTTCCTTTGAGTGGTCTTCACTGTGTGTTGGTGTTGTTGTGGTGGCTACATGTCTGGATGTGTTTGTTAGTTCTATTTGTGCCACTGCCTAGGTGTAGTTGTAGTTGTGTTTGTACATGTGTTGGCACAGTTGGATGTGACTTTTTTGATGGCATGTGTTGTGTTTATCTGAGTGACATACACATTTTGGGATGATTCTGTTCTGGTTGCTGTGTAATTGCTATGAGTGCATGGTTTGACTCTCCCCTTGACAGTGATGTGTGTGTTTTGTGGCAGTATATTGTGTACATTTGTTGTGTACTCACCAGGCTCTGGGATGTCCTCTAGTCCATATACGCTCACTGGCAGAAGGATGGCCCGCACCTTCTCCTCCCAGGGCCTGAGGTATATTGGCTTGGCAGGAGGGCCACTGCCGGTGTATTGGCTGTTGATGTAGTCTTTCTTCAGCAGGTCCCGTACCCTCCTGCGCACGTCATACCACCTGTTCTGGATGTCGCTCTTTGTGCGCCGACATGGTGATTGTGCGTTCACCCTGTTGATGATCCTCTCCCACATCTTGGTTTTCTGGGAGATGGGGGTCTGTTGGACCAGTGTGCCAAACAGCTGTGGCTCTACCCTGAGGATCTCGTCTACCATGACTTCCAATTCACTATCTAGGAACTTGGGATTCTTCTTGGGGGGCATGGTGATGGGTGGTGATGGTGAGTGATGTGTGTGTTGGTGTGCAGGTGAGGGTGTGTGAGTGTGTGTTTTGCTGGGTGTATGTGAGGTAGGTATTTGTTGGTGTGCTGATGGTGTGTGGCTTGTGTGAGGGATGAGCTGTGGGTGTTTGGTTGCTTTATCTTGGGTGCTGGCAGTGGAATGGCATTTGCAAAGGCTCATGGTTGTGATTTGTGTCCTTTATATAGGTGGAGTTGTGGGTGTGTCTTTGTTCTCTGTCCCCACCCCCCAGTATTTATTGGCTTGGTAATTGCTTGTTTGGCCTTTTTTTGGGTGATTTTTCCTTTGTGCTGTTTGTGTATGTTGGAAACGTTCTTGTGACCGAGTCGGACCCTGCATTTGTCTCGTACGGTGTTCTCCGTTTCGTTCACGCTGTGTTTGTGCAGTTTTCTATGCTGCGTACGCGTCGGTCGCGGTGTTTTGTGTTGCTTGGGCTCGGTTTTGTATGCGTGTCGGTCGTACGGCTTGGCCTCCGTCCGACTCGCTCGTGGTTTTCGCGCCTTGCATCGTACTTTGCGGTTTGGAGTTCGCGTGTACGTTTCGGTCGGATTTGTTCCGGGTGCGTGTCGGTCGGTTGGATTCGCGTGTTTTTCCGGCCGGATTGCTGTTTTCCGTGCGGCTCGGTCGGTCGACTTGGTTTCGGTACGTGTCGGTCGGATTTTTCACGCCTTGCATCGTACTTGGCGTGTCGGGCGCCACGGGTAAGTGTCGGTCGGTAT
>CAWUFW010032394.1:0-14000 GCA_963921515.1 Calotriton arnoldi | reverse complement strand
ACACTAAACTTAATTAATTTACTATTCCCACTCCAGTCAGTATTAAATTGGGGTAGGTGCTTGACACTAAACTTAGTTAATTTACTATTCCCACTCCAGTCAGTATTAAATTGGGGTAGGTGCTGGACGCTAATTTAATTAATTTACTATTCCCACTCCAGTCACTATGAAATGAGGGTAGGTTTTGGACAAAATTCCACATCTTCTAAATTAATCCATGTAGTTGATAATTCAAAATCCATAAAAAGTTTCCCCCCAAAAAATGAAACAATACAACTATACCAAAAATAAATCCTCCGTAGATAAATCCATAATCAGGAAAACCATCAAAAAACCCGAAAATTAGTTTAAAAAAAGAAACGCTCCATGAAACCCGAAAAATTAAGAAAGTGTAAATAATTATTAGTTACTAAGGGGCACATTACGATGGCGGGCGGAAGCACAACCGCCGTGCTGGCGGATGCAAAAACCACCAGTTACCGCCGGCACGCAGCAGTCCACACGCCCGCCCAATTACGATGCGAAAAGCAGGCCAAACACCGCCGGCAAGCCAGCAACACCGTCCGCCATCAAAGTGCGCCCGCACACGTAGCGGCGCAGCACAACTGACACACACCGTCCGACGAAACACGTCCCGCCCGGCGCATAAATTACGATGCCGCAAACAAACGGCTCCCACGGCAAAGAGACACCGCACGTGAAAGAGAGGCGGAAACACGGACGCAGAGCACGGACAACGAAGAAGCGGCACCCCGGGCATGAATCCAGCACTGCAGGCCCTTCCCATGCTTCTGCTGATGCACCACCAAGGACGCAACGTACCGCGGAGACGCAGGTAGGCACACACACAACAAGTGCACGCAAACAGCGCACACAGTGCAAGGGCGGAAAAGCGGACAACCCCCCACCAGCGCGTGCACACTACACATCCACCATTGCATCCACATATGACACACAGGCCAAATCCTAACATCGCGGAACACATGTGTACACACCACCTGGGACTAGGAACCAACCACCCCGTCACGGCCCCAAAGCGCCGATGACGCCGCCACACATGCGCACAATGCAGAGGCCAACCGCAGCGCCATGCATGCGTCGCACACAGACACAGGGACACAACCAAGCAGCACACACATCAGCCCCACCCCGAACGCACATGACACATGACAGGCCGGCCACAGACATGTCCCCAACGCCCAATTCACGGACAACACCCAACGCCACACAACCGACGCACACATGTCAGTGAAGACACGCAACTGCAGGACACACCCCAGTGTAACAAACATGGCGTAGCACACAGCGGCGGCAACACCAACTAGGAGAAGCAGGGCCCCTTCGGGAAGAGGAACGCCAGTACCACACTGAAAAACCCATACCACCCTGCACATATGAACAAGACATATGAAACGGAACACCAAAGAGCCCGGGGACCGACAACAGGTGGCCCAAGAATAACATCCACACACAAGGCCCAACGCAGAGCGGAGAGGCAGGCTGCCGCCCACACAAGGGAGAGCAGACAGCACTGAATGACCTTCCATTCCAACACCGAAACCACAGCCCTACGACAGAAGCCGGTGAATACAGCCATTGTCCAAGAATAGACCAACACAGGCATGCCGAGGAGACCGACCACAGGGCAGATAGCGCATATCACAGAAGCACACAACGGACGGGGAAGAAAGAAGAAAACACTCCCCCATGTCGGCCACATGCAAGTTAATTGGAAGGAGTCACACAGCACTGACCTTGAACTGTCTGAGAACCATGTGGGAAGAGGGCCCGTGTCCTCCAAACAAGCCAACAGAACACAAGTCCTGTCTCCCTACGACTACACAGAGCTCACAGCAACCCCGGAGCGTGCACATTGCAGACTGCACACACAGCCGGAGCACGCCATCTCAACGAACCGCTGCGAAATGGCAACCGCAACACACCTACCCAACTACGCCGAACAGCTCAAGCTGTACAAAACCAACACGATACATACATTGGGATGCGATCTCCTGTCCCTGCTGAACGTAAGTTACCGACTGACTTACCGCATCACATTGTTCAGCTGCGTCATGCCCGTCTTCTACTGTCGGAGGTGTCCCTACCAGCATCCCGTCGAGATATGCCTCTCCAACCCGGCATGTCTGAAGGCGGACCTGCTACCACTACTCCTCCCTCTGGACGCACACGACAGGGCCTGCTCTGCCTATGGGGGCATGGCGTATGTGGCCAACATCGCACCCGCACTGAAATGGAACCACTGTGCCTCCACACGACGGATCATCGAGAACAGCTACATCGAATGTCACCCAGCATGCCCCATCATGGTCCTCCAAGGGACAACCTACGAACAACACCTTGACAGCCACCATCCGCTTCATTGGCTGGCAAACATGTACACCACCAATGACATGGAAGCCCTGCTGGACGGCATCGCATACCTGACAACCTGTAAATACGTCGGACCACAACGCAGGTTCCCCGAGTGACCTATGAAGTCCAACCCCGCACCCATGCTCAGCTTCCGCACGGACTGGCCAGTCACCACCACAACAGCCATACCAAACGACCGGCAACTGTAACCACACCATCAACGACATCGCCATGACATCGGATATGACCGGGACATGCACACTGTTCCCCATCACATCCAGGAACACCGCATGCATCGTGGGAGGCAGTGGCATGGGCTCTGTGTATCGCACCCACATGGACGGAACTGCACGAACAACCAGGACACGACATGGATCCAGCGCACATGGACACACACACCGCTCAGTGGACATGAATAGGTCGCCTGGAGTCTGTGGGTGCTGCACCCCTCCCACCCCCGCCCGGGAATCCCATACCAGGACCTTTGCATGGACGACAAGTGCATACAACAACAACACGACCCCAGTGACTGTGACATGTCCAGTAACCACCACAGTGCAACAACAAGTGGCACGCCGCTGCATGCACGCAAGCACATGCCCTGATGTCATCTCACATGCACGCGTGCATGAGGAACAACCGCAGCAAACCTGTCACATGGAACTGAGATGGACTGTGCCCATGATGCCGAGCGGTCTGGTAGGCTACATGTATACCGTCTGTGTCAAAGTCCGCAGCTCCGCAGCTATACGTAAATGTACATTAGCACAGCCTTGGCCAAGCAGATGTAACTCTGAAGCCCACATCCCACATGCAACAGCTAATCACATGTAACCCTACACCCTATCCCATTTGTAATCATGCTCAGTATATCCTCAACATGTATCCCGCTGCCAGTAGTGTCCACTATACTGCATCACAGAGGACAGAAGACTCAATATAATGTTTGAAACCAAAACTGTCTCCGCTGACTCATTTCACAAGTACGAATGAGAGAGGATGAGAGTATGTGAAGTACACGGCAGTCGTGACATGACCATGTAGTCCACTGGTATTGGATGTCAACGCAAATGAGTAGCACTACTGTGGAAGACACACATGTGTCGTGTGAAGTCGTATGGACGCAGTGCTCAGGTGGGTGGGTGCGACGGGTAGATGCGCACATGTCAAGTTGGAGCACGCCGTGTTGGGAGGGGTCATGAACAGTACACCACCGCTTCCCTGGGCATTGTGAGAGGACACCTGTCGGGGGGGGAGTGAACACATGTGTGCACAGCAGCCGGGCACACGTACAAAGCGGTACCAGGCGCACCTCAGCCCACCCTCTGTGGACAAGCTGGATCCTGTTGTGCGCCCGCCATGCCCCTTGACAAGGCACACACAGCCCCAGTCGACCAGGTGTAACCCCAACATAGTCAATCCGCACAGGCGATACAGGGCACGGGATGGCAGTGGAGCATGGTGTGTGTGAGGTCTCCTCGCGCTCCTCCTGGTCATATCACGCAGGCAATAGAACCTCAACGTCTAGCATGGCACAAGTCAGATGGAAGTGTAGGGGGACGCACCACAGCACGAGCAGCACTGACGTCACAGGAGGTGGCTCGCACCATCCCATCCATTGCCCATCATACCAACCACGCCACATGCCATTGCGACTAAGTGCAAGCGCGTGCGCCACCACCCCCGAGCCCTCCCCAGAGAGGCCAAAGAGTGAATGTGTGGGCCATCAGTCACAGACGGACGCGGCCTGGCCGCAAGGGCAGCCACAGCCACTGGGTGTCGCAGGTGGCGGATCCGGAAGGCGAAGACTGTGATGCATAGTCCATGCAGGCCGGGTCTCCATTTGGGCCACCACGCAGGTGGACGGCGTCCCGCCACACATCATACCCTGAGACAGCCCACACGTGCAACTGGACCCACACATACACTCCTTGCCCTCTCTGGTGCGAGCTTGGGGCTGCCTGTGCAAGCGCTAGCCTCGCAGGTGAGCATGCATATTGGGGGGCGAGGGGAGGACATGAGGGCTGGGGCGAAGATGACTGTATCACTGTCAGTTAGTACAAGGGATGACCCAGATGTGGAAAGGAAGAGACGTGTCCCGTGTGTACTGCAACTAGTCGCCAATCCAACTACCCTCCCATGTCCGGAATGTAAGACCGCACCTAGGCCCGCCCATCCGCCACATCGAACATACCACCAGCACGACAACCTTCCCATTCGAAACACTGACTGGGGGTGGCGACCAGTGAACAATCATGTGTAGCCTACCCACGCGTACATGTGGGCCCTCCATGATCCATGTCACCTGCGGCAAAGACATGACATGCGCAATGAGGGAAGTGAGGAGAGCTGTCCGCCCCACGCGCAGAAGGTGCATCAGCTCCACAGACCCAGCAGCGAGTCCAGCAGGGGTCACATGTGCAGGGGCAGCTGTGCCTGGTGTGAAGGCACATGCATATAGACAGCACATCGACCAATGTGTAGTCTGCTCACATCCACAGTCCATCATCATGCGGACATAGGAATTGAACACAGGGCAACACATCTTAGTTGGTGCACCCACCGTGACCAACAATGCGCAATCATCGACGTACCCGCCCTGTGCATGGCCCCCACCCAACGGAGGCACATCCAGTGCCACCATCCCACACACACAAGCCTTCCACGGAACATGCTGTGTCCAATGGTCAGTACAGAGTCAGCGCCCATCTGGTGGATCCTGAACAGGAGACACATGCACACACATGCCAGCTCCCACTATGTACGTCTGCCACCTGGCACGTGCAATGTAACCTCTCACCTGTGACGTGTGACTGCAAGCACACAGCCGTCTTGGCATGGGGCTGTCAATGTGGACACCAGTCAATGTTTCGGGAGCTGTGATCCGTACAGTGCTGTACATAGGGTGCAGTGCTGACACCTACTACTGTCTCATATCCCCTCGTGCCACAGGTCCCACTTGTATTGGCCGCTCAGCCCGTGCCCACATCGTCGTCGTCGTGTGCCATACTCATCCAGCCTCGGAAGCAGTTCCATGCTCAGCAGACACTCATGTTGCCGTGGCGTTGCCGCTTGACGAATATGCAGTCAGTCCCCATCAGCACGCCCCGCAAGTCATTGGGGCCTAGATCCCCATGTGCATGCACATGGCAGTGGTATGTCTCACTTGCCATTGCCATTGTTGGGAGACCTGTGTAAGTGTATTGTGGCCGTGCCGTCCCAGCTTGACAGCTGGGCTGTGGCTCATGTGCTTGCTCAGTCATGTCAGTGATGTGTATGCGAAATTGCTATGTGCCGTGTTGCTTTGACATGTGTCCTCTGCCATTTAACCCAGGCGGAGACCGAACATTGACCGCCCATACCAATTGCTGGCGGACATGGACGATACAGAGGTAATCAGGAAGTTTCGGCTGGACAGGCCAACTCTGCATCGACTGTGTGCCATGTTAGAGCCCCATCTCCGTCCCCGCAGGGTGTATCCGACTGCTGTCACCCCCACGGCTAAGGTGATGGCCGCCATGCATTTCTTCGCCACTGGGTCATTCCAGCACACAGTGGGCAGTGGAGGAGGGATGTCCCAGCCCATGTTCAGCAAGGTGCTGAGGGATGTACTGGCAGCCATGATGCTGTACCGAAACAGGTACATCAGATTCCCCAGGGCTCGTGAATTGGCGGCAGTGAAGGGTGCATTCTATGCCCTTGGCAGAATCCCACACGTCGTGGGAGCCATTGACTGCACACATGTTGGCCTTGTTCCACCACAGGCCACTGAGCACCTGTACCGCAACAGGAAGCACACGCACTCCCTGAATGTGCAAGTGGTGTGCCTTGCGGACATGGTGATCACCCACGTGTGTGCCAAGTTTCCAGGCTCGGCACATGACGCACACATAATGCGCAACAGCATCTTGCCACGACTGATGGCCAATCTGCAACAGGATCGTACCTGTATTGTCGGTGAGTATGTGGAGTGGTGTAGCGTGCTGGTTGTGCGATGCTGTCCCCTGTCCAGTTGGAATAGCAACGGTTCTCTGTGTCCCTCACACCCAGGTGACTCTGCGTATCCGAATGGGGCATGGCTGCTCAGTCCATTGAGGAATCCTCGCACCCCAGCAGACGATCGATACAATGAGGCACATGGGAGGACCAGACGTGTGGTCGGGCGTACCTTTGGCCTCCTCAAGTCCAGGTTCAGGTGCCTGGACCGCACCGGGGGTGCACTGGCGTACTCCCCACAGAAGGTGTGCCAGATAGTGGTGGCGTGCTGCATGCTGCACAATCTGGCCATTCGGAAGCAGATCCCCCTCATTGTGGATGACGGAGATCAACCAGGGCCCCAGCCCGCAGACCAGGACAGCTCGAGTGAGGTGGACAGCGGAGAGGAGGAAGCTGGGAATGTGCGCCAGCAGCTCATCGCCCGCTACTTCACTTGACGGTGAGTGTCCATGTACGACGGATGATGTGTCTGTATCTGTGCAGGTGTGTGTGTGCTGTGTCAGGGTGGCCGTATGTTCACTGCGTGCAGTGTGTCAACGCTCCATGGCCAGGGTAGTATGCCACTGTTGGTGACTGTGGCATTGTGCCCTATTACTCTGTGCGATGTGTGTACATTGCTTGTAGTTGTTGACATGTACTGTGTGATGGGTGTGTGACACACTCATTGAATGTGCTCCTGTTCTGTCTCCCACCCCTAGGTCCCTACAGGCCCTCCGGATTCCATTGCCATGCCACGCATCAGGTGCCTTTCCGCCCAAGGTGGCCGTTGTATTCCGTACAAATAAAACACAGGGCACAAACAGCAGTTAGTGAACAAGGTGCATTTATTACAAACTGTGACATGTGATTGTGTGTAAGGTGATGACAAAAGTGGTGCGTGCAGTGACAATGAGCTGTCGGTCATGGCTGCATGATGATCAGGGTGTACCCACTGGTTCTATGTCCATAGTCCAACACACACATGCCATCCAGCTGGCTGTGTGGAGTGGGATCGTAGAGCAAGTCAATGCAGTGGCTGGTCAAGGAAGGCTGGCGGAAGGCTGGCTGGCTGCCTCACTTGCGACTGGAGCGTGTGAAGTCCTCCCGGGAGATCTGTTTCCTCTTCGGACGGCCCCTTCCACGTTTGGGAGGGGGGTGTGGTGGCGACCTGCTGGTGGTGGGTGAGGTGTGCTCACTGGCTGTGGACGCAGGGGAAGTGGACACTGCTGCCCGACCCTGCGCCCTAGCAGGTGGTGGCGGAGGTGGTGTTGCTGGCCTTGCCTGTGACCCCACCGCCACCACCAGCTGGCCCATGAGGTCCACGAGTTGGTCCATACGGGACACGAATTGGCCCATATGGGCGTCCATGGACCTCAGCACCCCCAGCACCTCCCGCGTGTCAGTAGCAGACCTGGCCCATTGTCCTTGGGCCTCTTCATAGGCCCCAAGGACTCTGGCCATTTGAGGCAGGGCATGGCTCCCAGGGAGGCTGGCGTTTCCCTGACCCTGCTCCTCCTACCAGTCCTGCTGCCACCGGCCTGCCCACTAGCCACATTGCACACCACGGTCCTCGCTGTGGCTCCCAGGGTGGATCCAGTCGGCCGGGCCACCACCTGCGCTGGGGCTGGTGCCAGCGAGGACGTGGTGGTGGTGGAGGCGGTGGTGGTCGGTGCGGCGATGGTGGCGGTTGCGGCAGTGGTAGTGGCCGCAATGACCGTGGGTGTGGCCGCAACGACAGTGGCAGCAGGGGACTGGGACTGTTCAGCATCCCTGGATGATGGGTTGGTGGGTAGGAGGGGTCCTGGGGAGCGGCTGGGCCCTGCCACGCCAGATGGGCCAGCTTGGTGGTCCGTGTCCGAAGAGGAGGACAGATCCTCCAGATCCGTGTGTCCTCGTTGGGGGCTTGTGGGCTGGCTGTGCTGGCTGCTGTCTCCATCCCCAGCATCCGGCAGTTCGTCACCTGTGGAGAGAATGAGATTTGTTATTGTGTTGCACCTGGCGAAGTATGTATTAGTCGTCTGACATTGGCAGTTCGTGCAATCTCGTACATGGGTTTCCCGGAGGCGAGTGTGTGGCTGTGGCATCTGTAGTTGTTTGTGCTAGGCAATGGGACTGTGTGCTGTGCACATGTGGCATGGGACGGATTGGCCATGCCGATGGGTGTGTTGCTGTGCCCCTACTCATTGTGACTCTGGTGTATGCGGGCTCCTGGCCCATCCTGGGTCTGGTTTGTACTTTGCTTTTGGGGTTCATATGGAACGCTTAGGAACGCATATGGCAACATGGGGGCCATGCCCCAGATTCGCATTTGGGAGGGGATATGCTTTTGGGGTTCAAATGGAACGCTTAGGAACGCATATGGCAACATGGGGGCCATGCCCCAGATTCGCATTTGGGAGGGGATATGCTTTTGGGGTTCAAATGGAACGCTTAGGAACGCATATGGCAACATGGGGGCCATGCCCCAGATTCGCATTTGGGAGGGGATATGCTTTTGGGGTACATGCTGTGAGCCATGGGTGCCGAACGTGACATGTGTTGTGGCAGCATGACAGTGCATGGTCTGAGGTGTGTGCATGCCTGACATGCCCTGCATATTTGCTGTCTGTTGTGATTACTGGACATGGCATTGGACGCATCGTTATGAGTGAGTGATAGTTGTGTGCCAGCCAACGTATTGCAGTTGTCCCATCTCCTTGGTGTGCGTGCTGCCCTGTGCCATGTGCATCACTGCAGTGCTCGGGGGGTGTGGCCCATGTTGTGTGTTGTTGCTCACAGTGTGTCGTGCGCTTAATTGACTTCTGGCACATGGTTGGTCATGGGCATGTGTCTTAGCGTGACTGCTGTATGTGTGGCAGCTGTGCGGATGACATGCCTTTCATGAGACTGGGGCTGACGGATGGGATGGATGGTATGTTGTATGTGCATGGTGTGTCTGTGAGTTTGATGGGTTCAGTGGTGTTCGTGTGCATTTATGTTGTTCCGCTCTGTTGCGTCTAGTGTTGTTTGTCTTACATAGGCGTAGTTGTGGGGTGTGTTGTTGACAGGCAGTAGGGGCTACATGGACAGGACTTCAATGGTGTTTCGGTTGTGTGTGATGAGTTGCACAGTGGCTGCCGTGTGGGACTAAATTCAGTGTGGCTTGTGCATGCAGACGTGGCTCCTTGGGTGTTGCTATGTCTGTGATGGGTCATGTGGGGTGTGAGTCTGTTGTTCATGTCCGTGTGCACATTGTTCACTTGTTCGTGACGGTGGGCGGTGCTGCGTGTTCGTCTGCTACGTGACATGTCCCATGTGTTGGTCGTGTTATGGTCCTCATGCCTCCAGTAATCCAGCCCTGTCCAGTTTCCCACCTGCAAGTTGTTTGTGCGTGCACTGTACTGGATGCCACATGGCTCTAAGCGGGGGTGCTCCATGTTGCAGGTCTGTGGGGGTGGGGGGGTGTTGTGGGTCGTGGGGTGGCTGGACACCCACTGACACCGATTGCTGTGGACCGTGATGTCTGCCTTTCGGCTGTCGTTGTGCACTGCGGTGGCTGACACGTGGCTGTGGGGTGTGGGGATGCTCCTCCTTGCTGTGCTGTGGGACTGGGGCCTGGTGTGTGTTGTACTTGGGCTGTCCACCGTCCCACCCACTGCACTTTGTGTTCCTGCCACTTACCTGTTACTTGTCGGTTAGTGCAGCTGTGGCGGACACATGGGTGTGGTGGGTGCTCGTTGTGGCGCTTCTGGCATATTTGGGGACCTGTTGGTGGTTACGTGGCTGGCTTAGTGTACACATGTCCCCACGCATCTTACAGTTGTTCGGTTTGGGCTGTGTGTGGTGGTGTCTGTTGCATGTGTGTGTGATGTGTTGTGTATTGTGTGCTGGACATGGGGGTGTTTGTCCCTGGGAGCTGTGGCATGGTAGTTGCGCATGTGAGTACATAGCGGTGTGCTGGTATACATTAGTTTGTACTTACCAGCCTCCACTCCCCTGCTAATCCGGCGAGGATCTCCGGATGGATTACGACTCGCACCTTCTCCTCCCACGCTTTGAAGGTCTTAAAGAGCGTGGGATTCCCTCCGCCAGTGACGGCAGCCAGCTCTCTGTTTTTGCCCTCCTTCTTCTTGACCAGGCTCTTTACGTCATTCCAACGTTTGTTAATCTCGACTCTGTTTCTGGGCAGGGTCCCGACTGCATTGACCTGGTCTACGATCCGGTTCCACATTCTGTTTCTGGTGGCTAGTGGTGTGTGCTGGACCATGTTCCCATAGATTTGTGGGTACACCTTGATGATCTCAGTCGACCATGACCGTCAGCTCCATGGGCGTGAACTTGGGCATCCTTTGTGGTGCCATGGTGTTTGTGGTGCTGGTGCGGTGTGTGTTGTGTAATGTGCAGGGGGTTTGTGGTGCCGGGGTGTGGTGGTGGTGGTGGTGGTGGTGGTGGTGGTGGTGTTTGGTGGTGGTGGTGGTGGTGGTGGTGGTAGTGATGTGTGCGTTTCTGTGGTGTGCTGCTGTCCTTGCTGTGTCACTGTGTCCTCTCCTCTCCTCTCTGGTTTGCAATGTAGCAAGGGGTTGTAGTCTGTGGGAGTGCTGCTTTTGTACTCACCTATGTGGGTGTGTCCTCATGGTCTGTTGTTTTCAGGTGTGTTGTGTCTGGGGTTCTGGCCTTTGTATTTTTTGTTTGTCCGGGGGGTGTTTTCGGGATGTGTACTGTGCTTGTGTATTTGTGCGTGCCTTGCTGTGTGGACTTGTTGGCCATGTTGTGTGCTATTGGTTTTGTGTGCGGATGGTTTCTGTGCAGGTACGTTGGCGCCATGGCTTCTGCCGTGTCGATTCTCATCGGCGTTGTTTGCGCTGGCGGGCGGTATATTTGTGGTTTTCCGCGCTCATGGCGGTGCGATCGTAATTTCACGTGCGGTGTGTCGGCCGTGTGGGCGGGCGGTTTTGTGTTGTCGTGCGTGTTTCCGTCCGTGGCGGGCGGTTTGACTCCGACTCGGACGATGGCGGGCGGTATTTTGTGTGATTTTTCCGCCGATGGCGGTTTTCGGTTTGTGTAATCATAATGGCGTGGTCGGTGTTCAGGCGGTGTGTGCGGGCGGATTTTTGCCGCTTCCATGCCTGGCGGATTTATTTACGCCGGGTATCGTAATGGGCCCCTAAAACTATTATACACTTCCTTAATTAAAAAAACGCTATTTTCCTGCACTGGCAACTTTTTTCAAGTAAAACCTACAAAACAAAAACACAAACATTCCCACCCACACAAAAGTACACATTATATACCTAATAACATTATTACCAACATTATATACACAATAGAAACACATATACGACTCGACATTAACATTTCTAACTAGGCCACAATAACGTAAAACTAGATAAACAGTCGATACCTAACTAACGCATAAAAAATGTCCTAACATCACAAACCTAATTCAGAACACATTAAATACATTACAACTACCTTCAAAATACATTATAAACATTGTTAAAATAGCGAAAATTAATCTTACCTTGCTCGACGTGAAACAGCTCCCAACCGCGAGCTTCTTCCCTTCCAAATGATCCAAAACAACAACGAGCGGTTACAAAATACAAGACCCAAACAAATATGGCAGCTTTAAACATATTAAATAAAACAACTTTATTTTTTAAAATGTTATAATGACTTTTAATTTTCTTTATATTTTTTTAATTAAATACAACAAATTGCTAATGTTGTTTTTAAATGCATTATATTATTTATAAACATTGTAAAATTATAATAATAAATGTTATAACACATGTAATATGTAATATTATAATTCCATAAAATCACAAATTACAATAAACAATATATTAAACATTTTACTCATTTTTGTTATGTAATAAAAAATGTATACGTTCTTTAAAAAATGTACAATATAAAAACTATGTAATAATTATTAATATCTAATATATAATATTAATAATTAAAATGTATAATATTTGTGTATATGAATAAGACTATGTTTATTTTTCTCAACTGTATTAAAAAATGTTTAAACTTTCATTGTATTGAAATATTACCAATATATGTAACAAACTTAAAAATGTTAATAATACCAAACAATGATTTACAATTGTTTAAAAAGTATATTATTATTCCAAATGTATCCAAATATTTGTAACAAGACAGTATCTAATATTACCAAATTATATACAAATATGCAAATAATTTTATTAATGTAATACAATAAAATTGTTTCATTACTGCACCAAAAACTACAAATAAACAAACTGTTTTTCTTGTTTCCCAAATAAATATTATTTCTTATATTTATATATTTTTTTATATGTAATACAACATTGTCTTTACATTTACATACTACATTTTTTTGTAAATAAATGTAAAATAATTATAATGTCTAATTTATTGTCTACCATCTCATGTGTATTAAATTCAATGTTTCATAATAAATATATTCATATTAATTATACTGTATTAAATAATATGTTATAATATAATATATGTACAAAATGTATTATCTTCCTACACAACTATATTTTATTTATATGTTTATTCTACTTTAAACTGCTTTAATATTATTACAAATGTTCTTAAATTAAAATGTTGCTACTTTTCTGTGCCAACTCCACTTTAAATAAATACAATATACATGCTAAACACTAAACTTAATTAATTTACTATTCCCACTCCAGTCAGTATTAAATTGGGGTAGGTGCTGGACACTAAACTTAATTAATTTACTATTCCCACTCCAGTCAGTATTAAATTAGGGTAGGTGCTGGACACTAAAGTTAATTAATGCACTATTCCCACTCCAGTCAGTATTAAATTGGGGTAGGTGCTGGACACTAAAGTTAATTAATGCACTATTCCCACTCCAGTCAGTATTAAATTGGGGTAGGTGCTGGACACTAAACTTAATTAATTTACTATTCGCACTCCAGTCAGTATTAAATTGGGGTAGGTGCTGGACACTAAACTTAATTAATTTACTATTCCCACTCCGGTCAGTATTAAATTAGAGTAGGTGCTGGACACTAAACTTAATTAATTTACTATTCCCACTCCAGTCAGTATTAACTTGGGATAGGTGCTGGACACGAAACTTAATTAATTTACTATTCCCACTCCAGTCAGTATTAAATTGGGGTAGGTGCTGGACACTAAACTTAATTAATTTACTATTCCCACTCCAGTCAGTATTAAATTAGGGTAGGTGCTGAACACTAAACTTAATTAATGTACTATTCCCATTCCAGTCAGTATTAAATTGGGGTAGGTGCTGGACACTAAACTTATTTAATGTACTATTCCAACTCCAGTCAGTATTAAATTAGAGTAGGTGCTGCACACTAAATTAAATTAATTTACAATTCCCACTCCAGTCAGTATTAAATTGGTGTAGGTGCTGGACACTAAACTTAATTCGTTTAGTATTCCCACTCCAGTCAGTATTAAATTGGGGTAGGTGCTGGACACTAAACTTAATTAATTTACTATTCCCACTCCAGTAAGTATTAAATTGGGTTAGGTGCTGGACACAAAACTTAATTAATTTACTATTCCCACTCCAGTCAGTATTAAATTGGGGTAGGTGCTGGACACAAAACTTAATTAATTTACTATTCACACTCCAGTCAGTATTAAATTGGGGCAGGTGCTGGACACTAAACTTA
>CAWUFW010032393.1:0-14004 GCA_963921515.1 Calotriton arnoldi | reverse complement strand
TAAGTCGTCTACAGAGAGAAAGATATATAAATATGTATCTATATACATATTCACTGAAAAAACCATAGGTTTCAGGCACGTTATAGTTAGAAATTAGCATTTAAAAAACCTTAGAAATTCACTGAAAAAAACCATAGGTTTTAGGGACAGTTATAGTTAGTTGGACATTTCAGTCGTACAAAACCCGTGAAATTCCCCGTTATAGTTAGTTCAGCTAACTATAACTTGCGCCTGCAATGCACTGCTGATGACGTCACATATTACATCACTCATGACATGGTCAGTGACATCACTGATGACATCTCAAATGACATCACTGATGACATCACTGATGACATCATCCATGTGATAATTTCATGCATCTTCTCACACCCTAATATAACTTTTGATACACCCACTCTAAATTCCAGACTGCCATTCTCAAAACCATAGACACTCCAACACCAATAACTACATACACACTCACTAATTCTTAGGTCTACACACACATCCACTCACTCACCCGTACAGTCACTCATACTTTTGGTCACTCAGTACAGGACTATCATATGCACTCATACACCTATATAGACACTCACACACCACCACTCATCCATAGAGGTACTCACACACCTAGTCAGTCATGCTAATAATTAATCACACTCCCATTTACTCACCTATACAGTTATACACACACCAGCTCACTTACTCATACAAATACTACCACATTCTTACGCTCTTATACAATGACTGATACAAGTACACACTCATCCATACAGCCACTCTCACAATCACACACTCTCACTTATAGCCATTTATATACTCCAACACACATATATACTGCCTTTCACATATGTAGTTACTCACACATGTACCACTGAGATATACATTCACTCACTAACACACCCATACACACACTCACTCACCCATACAGCCCTTCACAGATGCACTCTTGAAACCATGCACCCAGTGAATCACCCACTCACACATCTATGCACAGAGTCACACACACCCCACCCACACAAACACTCAGGCACCCACACAGATACTCAGACAACCAATCAATAACACATGTAGACACTCATGTAGCTATTCGCAAACCCATGCAGCCGTTTACACACCAACAGACAGACGGATACAGACATTCACACAGTTTAGTCACTAACCCATGCACTCAGTAAAATATGTTTAATCACTCACTTATAGAGTCAGTCACGCACCTACTAAATAATCCATTCAGACACTTATACACCCACTCATTCTTCAATACGCCTTTCCCTATATATATTAAACATAAATAAACTTTACAGAAACACACAGTCACTGGATGATGTCATCAGTGATGTCATCAGTGATGTCATTTGAGATGTCATCAGTGATGTCATCAGTGATGTCACTGACCATGTCATGAGTGATGTTATATGTGACGTCACCAGCAGTGCATTGCGGGGCGCGGAGTTATAGTTAGCTGAACTAACTATAACGGGGGAATTTCACGGGTTTTGTACGAGTGAAATGTCCAACTAACTATAACTGTCCCTAAAACCTATGGTTTTTTCAGTGAATTTCTAAGATTTTTTAAATGCTACTTTCTAACTATAACGTGCCTGAAACCTATGGTTTTTTCAGTGAATTTCAAAGGTTTTTTAAATGCTAATTTCTAACTATAATGTGTTTGAAACCTATGGTTTTTTCAGTGAATTTCAACGGTTTTTTAAATGCTAATTTTTAAGTGTAATAATAGTTATACCTTTGTTTTTTGTACTGAATTTCTGTAGTTTTTTAACTGTTTATTTGTAAATATATTATTTATTAAACAATATTGTATACTTTTGTGAATTTTGCAATTTTTTTTTATTTAAAAAATTAAAAAGTAAAATATAGTATAAATATTTTCTTTTATTTTTTTATTTTAATATATTTCTATTGTTTTCTTTTTTCCCCCAAAATTTTTGGGGGGAATCGCGCACTGAAAGCGTACCTAACACGGTGGGTACGCGTACCCCAGCCGCCTGTTTGGAAAACTCGTGAAGGATCTGCGTATGGTATGCGAGGGGTGCGTGTTTTTCAGTCACATTACATACGTATAATATTACGTGGTGTGCGCGTTTGGTATGTGACCGGTACGCGATTCCTGCTCCGGCTTATTCGCGACACATACGAATTAGCGTACGTGACGCTTGCGCGGTGGCGGGCCCCGCGTGACGTCAGATACGTGCCGGGGCGCGCTGGGTGCGCGACTCCCACGAAAGTTTTTATATTCAAAAATGATATGTATGTGTCTTTAATGTACATATTAGGGCAAGAGATTATCTAAGGTATTCATTAAAATAATATATTTCTACTTGTAATAAACTTATATTAATTTTAAATCTATTTTCGCGAAACCGCGTCGGGTGCGCGCGCCGTGTGCGCATGGTGCGCGAATCCCATGTTGCTAAAAAAAAAAGGATTTGATTGGTCCATAATATTTCCCACTGTAACTATTGAAGGACCCCACCCATTTTAATTATTCTGTTTGGAGCAGTTGATGAGACACATCTCTTCTCCTTCCAGAGCTGATTTTGGATTTTTTTTTGGTGTTTTTAAAAAATTGCATTACAGCAATGGCATCTGGTTCACAAGCTCCTCATCATTCTTCAGATGAAGATATCTTGGAGGAAGATCCACCCAAGCAGAGGCCTGAGTCAGTGGTATGGAAATTTTTCACCTTTCCTGCCGGGGAAAAAAAGGTGAACGCCAGAAAAGTTACATGCTTGCTGTGTGGCAGGGTCCTGTCGCGAGGCAGTGACAAGAAATACTCCTGTGGAACAGCGAGTGTGTATAAACATCTGCGGACCATTCACCCCCGGAACCTGGCATGAGAAGAAATGAGACGTGCAGCAAAAAATCCACCACCAGGCATTGCTAGCACCTCCGGAGCGTCCACATCAGCACCTCCAATAGACATTCGCCCCGAATTTGCTTTTCTGGAGCAGCACTGCACTAGGTGCAAAACCATCATCTGTTATGGTGAACAGTCAGTGGATGCTATTTGTGCAGCACAACGGAACCATAAATGCTAATTTTTTATTATTTTTTTGTTTTTGGAATGATGTTTAAATCCAAAAGCTAACTGTTTACTTAGGGGCCCATTACGATGGCGGGCGGAAGCACAACCGCCGTGCTGGCGGATGCAAAAACCACCAGTTACCGCCGGCACGCAGCAGTCCACACGCCCGCCCAATTACGATGCGAAAAGCAGGCCAAACACCGCCGGCAAGCCAGCAACACCGTCCGCCATCAAAGTGCGCCCGTACACGTAGTGGCGCAGCCCAACTGACACACACCGTCCGACGAAACACGTCCCGCCCGGCGCATAAATTACGATGCCGCAAACAAACGGCTCCCACGGCTAAGAGACACCGCACGTGAAAGAGAGGCGGTAACACGGACGCAGAGCACGGACAACGAAGAAGCGGCACCCCGGGCATGAATCCAGCACTGCAGGCCCTTCCCATGCTTCTGCTGATGCACCACCAAGGACGCAACGTACCGCGGAGACGCAGGTAGGCACACACACAACAAGTGCACGCAAACAGCGCACACAGTGCAAGGGCGGAAAAAGCGGACAACCCCCACCAGCGCGTGTACACTACACATCCACCATTGCATCCACATATGACACACAGGCCAAATCCTAACATCGCGGAACACATGTGTACACACCACCTGGGACTAGGAACCAACCACCCCGTCACGGCCCCAAAGCGCCGATGACGCCGCCACACATGCGCACAACGCAGAGGCCAACCGCAGCGCCATGCATGCGTCGCACACAGACACAGGGACACAACCAAGCAGCACACACATCAGCCCCACCCCGAACGCACATGACACGTGACAGGCCTGCCACAGACATGTCCGCAACGCCCAATTCACGGACAACACCCAACGCCACACAACCGACGCACACATGTCAGTGAAGTCACGCAACAGCAGGACACACCCCAGTGTAACAAACATGGCGTAGCACACAGCGGCGGCAACACCAACTAGGAGAAGCAGGGCCCCTTCGGGAAGAGGAACGCCAGTACCACACTGAAAAACCCATACCACCCTGCACATATGAACAAGACATATGAAACGGAACACCAAAGAGCCCGGGGACCGACAACAGGTGGCCCAAGAATAACATCCACACACAAGGCCCAACGCAGAGCGGAAAGGCAGCCTGCCGCCCACACAAGGGAGAGCAGACAGCACTGAATGACCTTCCATTCCAACTCCGAAACCACAGCCCTACGACAGAAGCCGGTGAATACAGCCATTGTCCAAGAATAGACCAACACAGGCATGCCAAGGAGACCGACCACAGGGCAGATAGCGCATATCACAGAAGCACACATCGGACGGGGAAGAAAGAAGAAAACACTCCCCCATGTCGGCCACATGCAAGTTAATTGGAAGGAGTCACACAGCACTGACCTTGAACTGTCTGAGAAGCATGTGGGAAGAGGGCCCGTGTCCTCCAAACAAGCCAACAGAACACAAGTCCTGTCTCCCTACGACTACACAGAGCTCACAGCAACCCCGGAGCGTGCACATTGCAGACTGCACACACAGCCGGAGCACGCCATCTCAACGAACCGCTGCGAAATGGCAACCGCAACACACCTACCCAACTACGCCGAACAGCTCAAGTTTTACAAAACCAACACGATACATACATTGGGATGCGATCTCCTGTCCCTGCTGAACGTAAGTTACCGACTGACTTACCGCATCACATTGTTCAGCTGCGTCATGCCCGTCTTCTACTGTCGGAGGTGTCCCTACCAGCATCCCGTCGAGATATGCCTCTCCAACCCGGCATGTCTGAAGGCGGACCTGCTACCACTACTCCTCCCTCTGGACGCACACGACAGGGCCTGCTCTGCCTATGGGGGCATGGCGTATGTGGCCAACATCACACCCGCACTGAAATGGGACCACTGTGCCTCCACACGACGGATCATCGAGAACAGCTACATCGAATGTCACCCAGCATGCCCCATCATGGTCCTCCAAGGGACAACTTACGAACAACACCTTGAGAGCCACCATCCGCTTCATTGGCTGGCAAACATGTACACCACCAATGACATGGAAGCCCTGCTGGACGGCATTGCATACCTGACAACCTGTAAATACGTCGGACCACAACGCAGGTTCCCCGAGTGACCTATGAAGTCCAACCCCGCACCCATGCTCAGCTTCCGCACGGACTGGCCAGTCACCACCACAACAGCCATACCAAACGACCGGCAACTGTAACCACACCATCAACGACATCGCCATGACATCGGATATGACCGGGACATGCACACTGTTCCCCATCACATCCAGGAACACCGCATGCATCGTGGGAGGCAGTGGCATGGGCTCTGTGTATCGCACCCACATGGACGGAACTGCACGAACAACCAGGACACGACATGGATCCAGCGCACATGGACACACACACTGCTCAGTGGACATGAATAGGTCGCCTGGAGTCTGTGGGTGCTGCACCCCTCCCACCCCCGCCCCGGGAATCCCATACCAGGACCTTGGCATGGACGACAAGTGCATACAACAACAACACGACCCCAGTGACTGTGACATGTCCAGTAACCACCACATTGCAACAACAAGTGGCACGCCGCTGCATGCACGCAAGCACATGCCCTGATGTCATCTCACATGCACGCGTGCATGAGGAACAACCGCAGCAAACCTGTCACATGGAACTGAGATGGACTGTGCCCATGATGCCGAGCGGTCTGGTAGGCTACATGTATACCGTCTGTGTCAAAGTCCGCAGCTCCGCAGCTATACGTAAATGTACATTAGCACAGCCTTGGCCAAGCAGATGTAACTCTGAAGCCCACATCCCACATGCAACAGCCAATCACATGTAACCCCACACCCTATCCAATTTGTAATCATGCTCAGTATATCCTCAACATGTATTCCGCTGCCAGTAGTGTCCACTATACTGCATCACAGAGGACAGAAGACTCAATATAATGTTTGAAACCAAAACTGTCTCCGCTGACTCATTTCACAAGTACGAATGAGAGAGGATGAGAGTATGTGAAGTACACGGCAGTCGTGACATGACCATGTAGTCCACTGGTATTGGATGTCAACGCAAATGAGTAGCACTACTGTGGAAGACACACATGTGTCGTGTGAAGTCGTATGGACGCAGTGCTCAGGTGGGTGGGTGCGACGGGTAGATGCGCACATGCCAAGTTGGAGCACGCCGTGTTGGGAGGGGTCATGAACAGTACACCACCGCTTCCCTGGGCATTGTGAGAGGACACCTGTCGGGGGGAGTGAACACGTGTGTGCACAGCAGCCGGGCACACGTACAAAGCGGTACCAGGCGCACCTCAGCCCACCCTCTGTGGACAAGCTGGATCCTGTTGTGCGCCCGCCATGCCCCTTGACAAGGCACACACAGCCCCAGTCGACCAGGTGTAACCCCAACATAGTCAATCCGCACAGGCGATACAGGGCACGGGATGGCAGTGGAGCATGGTGTGTGAGAGGTCTCCTCGCGCTCCTCCTGGTCATATCACGCAGGCAATAGAACCTCAACGTCCAGCATGGCAAAAAGTCAAATGGAAGTGTAGGGGGACGCACCACAGCACGAGCAGCACTGACGTCACGGGAGGTGGCTCGCACCATCCCATCCATTGCCCATCATACCAACCACGCCACATGCCATTGCGACTAAGTGCAAGCGCGTGCGCCACCACCCCTGAGCCCTCCCCAGAGAGGCCAAAGAGTGAATGTGTGGGCCATCAGCCACAGACGGACGCGGCATGGCCGCAAGGGCAGCCACAGCCACTGGGTGTCGCAGGTGGCGGATCCGGAAGGCGAAGACTGTGATGCATAGTCCATGCAGGCCGGGTCTCCATTTGGGGCACCACGCAGGTGGACGGCGTCCCGCCACACATCATACCCTGAGACAGCCCACTCGTGCAACTGGACCCACACATACACTCCTTGCCCTCTCTGGTGCGAGCTTGGGGCTGCCTGTGCAAGCGCTAGCCTCGCAGGTGAGCATGCATATTGGGGGGCGAGGGGAGGACATGAGGGCTGGGGCGAAGATGACTGTATCACTGTCAGTTAGTACAAGGGATGACCCAGATGTGGAAAGGAAGAGACGTGTCCCGTGTGTACTGCAACTAGTCGCCAATCCAACTACCCCCCATGTCCGGAATGTAAGCCCGCACCTAGGCCCGCCCATCCGCCACATCGAACATACCACCAGCACGACAACCTTCCCATTCGAAACACTGACTGGGGGTGGCGACCAGTGAACAATCATGTGTAGCCTACCCACGCGTACATGTGGGCCCTCCATGATCCATGTCACCTGCGGCAAAGACATGACATGCGCAATGAGGGAAGTGAGGAGAGCTGTCCGCCCCACGCGCAGAAGGTGCATCAGCTCCACAGACCCAGCAGCGAGTCCAGCAGGGGTCACATGTGCAGGGGCAGCTGTGCCTGGTGTGAAGGCACATGCATATAGACAGCACATCGACCAATGTGTAGTCTGCCCACATCCACAGTCCATCATCATGCGGACATAGGAATTGAACACAGGGCAACACATCTTAGTTGGTGCACCCACCGTGACCAACAATGCGCAATCATCGACGTACCCGCCCTGTGCATGGCCCCCCACCCAACGGAGGCACATCCAGTGCCACCATCCCACACACACAAGCCTTCCACGGAACATGCTGTGTCCAATGGTCAGTACAGAGTCAGCGCCCATCTGGTGGATCCTGAACAGGAGACACATGCACACACATGCCAGCTCCCACTATGTACGTCTGCCACCTGGCACGTGCAATGTAACCTCTCACCTGTGACGTGTGACTGCAAGCACACAGCCGTCTTGGCATGGGGCTGTCAATGTGGACACCAGTCAATGTTTCGGGAGCTGTGATCCGTACAGTGCTGTACATAGGGTGCAGTGCTGACACCTACTACTGTCTCATATCCCCTCGTGCCACAGGTCCCACTTGTATTGGCCGCTCAGCCCGTGCCCACATCGTCGTCGTCGTGTGCCATACTCATCCAGCCTCGGAAGCAGTTCCATGCTCAGCAGACACTCATGTTGCCGTGGCGTTGCCGCTTGACGAATATGCAGTCAGTCCCCATCAACACGCCCCGCAAGTCATTGGGGCCTAGATCCCCATGTGCATGCACATGGCAGTGGTATGTCTCACTTGCCATTGCCATTGTTGGGAGACCTGTGTAAGTGTATTGTGGCCGTGCCGTCCCAGCTTGACAGCTGGGCTGTGGCTCATGTGCTTGCTCAGTCATGTCAGTGATGTGTATGCGAAATTGCTATGTGCCGTGTTGCTTTGACATGTGTCCTCTGCCATTTACCCCAGGCGGAGACCGAACATTGACCGCCCATACCAATTGCTGGCGGACATGGACGATACAGAGGTTATCAGGAAGTTTCGGCTGGACAGGCCAACCCTGCATCGACTGTGTGCCATGTTAGAGCCCCATCTCCGTCCCCGCAGGGTGTATCCGACTGCTGTCACCCCCACGGCTAAGGTGATGGCCGCCATGCATTTCTTCGCCACTGGGTCATTCCAGCACACAGTGGGCAGTGGAGGAGGGATGTCCCAGCCCATGTTCAGCAAGGTGCTGAGGGATGTACTGGCAGCCATGATGCTGTACCGAAACAGGTACATCAGATTCCCCAGGGCTCGTGAATTGGCGGCAGTGAAGGGTGCATTCTATGCCCTTGGCAGAATCCCACACGTCGTGGGAGCCATTGACTGCACACATGTTGGCCTTGTTCCACCACAGGCCACTGAGCACCTGTACCGCAACAGGAAGCACACGCACTCCCTGAATGTGCAAGTGGTGTGCCTTGCGGACATGGTGATCACCCACGTGTGTGCCAAGTTTCCAGGCTCGGCCCATGACGCACACATAATGCGCAACAGCATCTTGCCACGACTGATGTCCAATATGCAACAGGATCGTGCCTGTATTGTCGGTGAGTATGTGGAGTGGTGTAGCGTGCTGGCTGTGCGATGCTGTCCCCTGTCCAGTTGGATTAGCAACGGTTCTCTGTGTCCCTCACACCCAGGTGACTCTGCGTATCCGAATGGGGCATGGCTGCTCAGTCCATTGAGGAATCCTCGCACCCCAGCAGACGATCGATACAATGAGGCACATGGGAGGCCCAGACGTGTGGTCGAGCGTACCTTTGGCCTCCTCAAGTCCAGGTTCAGGTGCCTGGACCGCACCGGGGTGCACTGGCGTACTCCCCACAGAAGGTGTGCCAGATAGTGGTGGCGTGCTGCATGCTGCACAATCTGGCCATTCGGAAGCAGATCCCCCTCATTGTGGATGACGGAGATCAACCGGGGCCCCAGCCCGCAGACCAGGACAGCTCGAGTGAGGTGGACAGCGGAGAGGAGGAAGCTGGGAATGTGCGCCAGCAGCTCATCGCCCGCTACTTCACTTGACGGTGAGTGTCCATGTACGACGGATGATGTGTCTGTATCTGTGCAGGTGTGTGTGTGCTGTGTCAGGGTGGCCGTATGTTCACTGCGTGCAGTGTGTCAACGCTCCATGGCCAGGGTAGTATGCCACTGTTGGTGACTGTGGCATTGTGCCCTATTGCTCTGTGCGATGTGTGACATTGCTTGTAGTTGTTGACATGTACTGTGTGATGGGTGTGTGACACACTCATTGAATGTGCTCCTGTTCTGTCTCCCACCCCTAGGTCCCTACAGGCCCTCCGGATTCCATTGCCATGCCACGCATCAGGTGCCTTTCCGCCCAAGGTGGCCGTTGTATTCCGTACAAATAAAACACAGGGCACAAACAGCAGTTAGTGAAAAAGGTGCATTTATTCCAAACTGTGACATGTGATTGTGTGTAAGGTGATGACAAAAGTGGTGCGTGCAGTGACAATGAGCTGTCGGTCATGGCTGCGTGAAGCTCAGGGTGTACCCACTGGTTCTATGTCCATAGTCCAACACACACATGCCATCCAGCTGGCTGTGTGGAGTGGGATCGTAGAGCAAGTCAATGCAGTGGCTGGTCAAGGAAGGCTGGCGGAAGGCTGGCTGGCTGCCTCACTTGCGACTGGAGCGTGCGAAGTCCTCCTGGGAGATCTGTTTCCTCTTCGGACGGCCCCTTCCACGTTTGGGAGGGGGTATGTGGTGGCGACCTGCTGGTGGTGGGTGAGGTGTGCTCACTGGCTGTGGACGCAGGGGAAGTGGACACTGCTGCCCGACCCTGCGCCCTAGCAGGTGGTGGCGGAGGTGGTGTTGCTGGCCTTGCCTGTGACCCCACCGCCACCACCAGCTGGCCCATGAGGTCCACGAGTTGGTCCATACGGGACACGAATTGGCCCATATGGGCGTCCATGGACCTCAGCACCCCCAGCACCTCCCGCGTGTCTGTAGCAGACCTGACCCATTGTTCTTGGGCCTCCTCATAGGCCCCAAGGACTCTGGCCATTTGAGGCAGGGCATGGCTCCCAGGGGAGGCTGGCGTTTCCCTGACCCTGCTCCTCCTACCAGTCCTGCTGCCACCGGCCTGCCCACTAGCCACATTGCACACCACGGTCCTCGCTGTGGCTCCCAGGGTGGATCCAGTCGGCCGGGCCACCACCTGCGCTGGGGCTGGTGCCAGCGAAGACGTGGTGGTGGTGGTGGCGGTGGTGGTCGGTGCGGCGATGGTGGCGGTTGCGGCAGTGGTAGTGGCCGCAATGACCGTGGGTGTGGCCGCAACGACAGTGGCAGCAGGGGGCTGGGACTGTTCAGCATCCCTGGATGATGGGTTGGTGGGTAGGAGGGGTCCTGGGGAGCGGCTGGGCCCTGCCACACCAGATGGGCCTGCTTGGTGGTCCGTGTCCGAAGAGGAGGACAGATCCTCCAGATCCGTGTGTCCTCGTTGGGGGCTTGTGGGCTGGCTGTGCTGGCTGCTGTCTCCATCCCCAGCATCCGGCAGTTCGTCACCTGTGGAGAGAATGAGATTTGTTATTGTGTTGCACCTGGCGAAGTATGTATTTGTCGTCTGACATTGGCAGTTCGTGCAATCTCGTACATGGGTTTCCCGGAGGCGAGTGTGTGGCTGTGGCATCTGTAGTTGTGTGTGCTAGGCAATGGGACTGTGTGCTGTGCACATGTGGCATGGGACGGATTGGCCATGCCGATGGCTGTGTTGCTGTGCCCCTACTCATTGTGACTCTGGTGTATGCGGGCTCCTGGCCCATCCTGGGTCTGGTTTGTACTTTGCTTTTGGGGTTCATATGGAACGCTTAGGCACCCATATGGCAACATGGGGGCCATGCCCCAGATTCACATTTGGGAGGGGATATGCTTTTGGGGTACATGCTGTAAGCCATGGGTGCCGAACGTGACATGTGTTGTGGCAGCATGACAGTGCATGGTTTGAGGTGTGTGCATGCTTGACATGGCCTGCATATTTGCTGTCTGTTGTGATTACTGGACATGGCATTGGACGCATCGTTATGAGTGAGTGTTGGTTGTGTGCCAGCCAACGTATTGCAGTTGTCCCATCTCCTTGGTGTGCGTGCTGCCCTGTGCCATGTGCATCACTGCAGTGCTCGGGGGGCCCATGTTGTGTGTTGTTGCTCACAGTGTGTCGTGCGCTTCATTGACTTCTGGCACATGGTTGGTCATGGGCATGTATCTTAGCGTGACTGCTGTATGTGTGGCAGCTGTGCGGATGACATGCCTTTCATGAGACTGGGGCTGACGGATGGGATGGATGGTATGTTGTATGTGCATGGTGTGTCTGTGTGTTTGATGGGTTCAGTGGTGTTCGTGTGCATTTATGTAGTTCCGCTCTGTTGCGTCTAGTGTTGTTTGTCTTACATAGGCGTAGTTGTGGGGTGTGTGGTTGACAGGCAGTAGGGGCTACATGGACTGGACTTCAATGGTGTTTCGGTTGTGTGTGATGGGTTGCACAGTGGCTGCCGTGTGGTACTATGTTCAGTGTGGCTTGTGCATGCAGACGTGGCTCCTTGGGTGTTGCTGTGTTTGTGATGGGTCATGTGGGGTGTGAGTCTGTTGTTCATGTCCGTGTGCACATTGTTCACTTGTTCGTGACGGTGGGCGGTGCTGCGTGTTCGTCTGCTACGTGACATGTCCCATGTGTTGGTCGTGTTACGGCCCTCATGCCTCCAGTAATCCAGCCCTGTCCAGTTTCCCACCTGCAGGTTGTTCGGGCGTGCACTGTACTGGATGCCACATGGCTCTAAGCGGGGGTGCTCCATGTTGCAGGTCTGTGGGGGTGGGGGGTGTTGTGGGTCGTGGGGGTGGCTGGACACCCACTGACACCGATTGCTGTGGACCGTGATGTCTGCCTTTCGGCTGTCGTTGTGCACTGCGGTGGCTGACACGTGGCTGTGGGGTGTGGGGGATGCTCCTCCTTGCTGTGCTGTGGGACTAGGGGCCTGGTGTGTGTTGTACTTGGGCTGTCCACCGTCCCACCCACTGCACTTTGTGTTCCTGCCACTTACCTGTTACTTGTCGGTTAGTGCAGCTGTGGCGGACACATGGGTGTGGTGGGTGCTCGTTGTGGCGCTTCTGGCATATTTGGGGACCTGTTGGTGGTTACGTGGCTGGCTGAGTGTACACATGTCCCCACGTATGTTACAGTTGTTCGGTTTGGGCTGTGTGTGGTGGTGTCTGTTGCATGTGTGTGTGATGTGTTGTGTATTGTGTGCTGGACATGGGGGTGTTTGTCCCTGGGAGCTGTGGCATGGTGGTAGTGCATGTGAGTACATAGCGGTGTGCTGGTATACATTAGTTTGTACTTACCAGCCTCCACTCCCCCTGCTAATCCGGCGAGGATCTCCGGATGGATTACGACTCGCACCTTCTCCTCCCACGCTTTGAAGGTCTTAAAGAGCGCGGGATTCCCTCCGCCAGTGACGGCAGCCAGCTCTCTGTTTTTGCCCTCCTTCTTCTTGACCAGGCTCTTTACGTCATTCCAACGTTTGTTAATCTCGACTCTGTTCCTGGGCAGGGTCCCGACTGCATTGACCTGGTCTACGATCCGGTTCCACATTCTGTTTCTGGTGGCTAGTGGTGTGTGCTGGACCATGTTCCCATAGATTTGTGGGTACACCTTGATGATCTCGTCGACCATGACCGTCAGCTCCATGGGCGTGAACTTGGGCATTCTTTGTGGTGCCATGATGTTTGTGGTGCTGGTGCGGTGTGTGTGTGTAATGTGCAGGGGGTTTGTGGTGCCGGTGTTTGGTGGTGGTGGTGGTGGTGGTGGTGTTGGTGGTGGTGGTGGTGGTGGTGGTAGTGATGTGTGCGTTTCTGTGGTGTGCTGCTGTCCTTGCTGTGTCACTGTGTCCTCTCCTCTCCTCTCTGGTTTGCAATGTAGCAAGGGGTTGTGGTCTGTGGGAGTGCTGCTTTTGTACTCACCTATGTGGGTGTGTCCTAATGGTCTGTTGTTTTCAGGTGTGTTGTGTCTGGGGTTCTGGCCTTTGTATTTTTTGTTTGTCCGGGGGGTGTTTTCGGGATGTGTACTGTGCTTGTGTATTTGTGCGTGCCTTGCTGTGTGGACTTGTTGGCCATGTTGTGTGCTATTGGTTTTGTGTGCGGATGGTTTCTGTGCAGGTACGTTGGCGCCATGGCTTCTGCCGTGTCGATTCTCATCGGTGTTGTTTGCGCTGGCGGGCGGTATATTTGTGGTTTTTCCCGCGCTCATGTCGGTGCGATCGTAATTTCACGTGCGGTGTGTCGGCCGTGAGGGCGGGCGGTTTTGTGTTGTCATGCGTGTTTCCGTCGGTGGCGGGCGGTTTGACTCCGACTCGGACGTTGGCGGGCGGTATTTTGTGTGCTTTTTCGCCGATGGCGGTTTTCGGTTTGTGTAATCGTAATGGCGTGGTCGGTGTTCAGGCGGTGTGTGCGGGCGGATTTTTGCCGCTTCCATGCCTGGCGGCTTTATTTACGCCGGGTATCGTAATGGGCCCCATAG
>CAWUFW010032392.1:0-14006 GCA_963921515.1 Calotriton arnoldi | reverse complement strand
TTTTCCCAAAAAGGTCTTGAGCGACAGATTGGTCTTGGTAAGTGGCAGTGCCTTCTTCTCACTGGCAACTTTCTTGGTACTGGACCTGGTACCTTTCTTTGGTGCCATCTTGAAGATGTCAGCACTGCAGCGCACAGTGGCACAAGCTGAAGAGATGTCTGTGTTCACACGTCACGTGACATCGTGTGCAGCAGGAATTCTGTCTGACAGTACAATGGGTGATGACGTCTCCTCTTCTTTTGTGCACCTAAAAGCAAAGAAGAAAGAAGAACTACAGTGAAACGTGGCATTCATTGTTGTGGTTCAATTACTACTAGTACAAACAAGCAAATATAATATATAACTTAGTGCGTGGTCACACTTGTTAGGGTTATTAATGTTATTAAATGTATTACCTCAGTTATTTAAAAAACATAACAATACAGTGTAGACATTTGGGAGACTTCGACATGGTTGGTGTACTAGTGAACAGTACACTCAGGAAGGATAGGAAAGAAGAAGAACAACAACAAAAATACAAATGTAACGGACCCGGTTTGGCATTGTGTATCACGTGGGATTCAGCATTCAGGGAACTGCAGCTGACAATGGATAGAAGCAATAAGCCAAGAGGAACAAAGGAAAGACATGCAGGCCTAATGCAGAAGCACTCTGGCTGCCTTCACAAAATGCCCGCCAGCCACATAGCCTTGGCCACAACAACAAGAAAGGGAAGACAGACAGTGCAGGCCTATGGCAAAAGCACACTGGCTGCCTTCACTAAATGGCCACCAGCCAAATAGTTAGTCACTCACAACATCAGCAAGCGGGAGGCCTGGAAAGCAATGAACTCAAGCAGGCCTATATGGACACAGACTTTACAAAATGGCCCCTGGCCACACGGGGAGGGGGAGGCTCAGCCAAGGCAAATGCTGGCCCACTATTACAAACACACTCACACACTGTACAGACAAAGGAGGCATGCTAACCAACACAGCTTTAATACAACAATGCCAAAAACAAAAATCCACAGGGCTCAAAAAGGTTTGCAAGTTACACAACAACCATACACATCCAACAAAGGCATTTATTTAACACACATGAAAAAAAGTGAAATATCCCAAAAAAACACATTTTACATTTCAATTCAATGCCATCCATGCCCTAAATGATGTTTAAAAATCCAACAGACACCAGAGAAACAGTTGTTTCATGCACCCATTAGTAACTCTGGGCCTACTGGATGAAAGGCCTATTGGCAAACTACTGGACTAGTGAAATAAATAAATATTGCAGATTGATTTCAAAAGTTGGAGAACATGTAGTGAACTGTGCAACATGTTTCCTTTATAAAAGAAGAAAAATTACTTACAAAAAAACAACTAGGCCCCTACTGAAACTACAGCCCACCCACCACAATAATTTTGTTTTAAACTATGAAAAGTACAAAACAATGTAGGTGCAATGCCTCAATCAAACAAACAACACCAATTTTAAAACTTACTTGTGAAATCTCAAATTCAAAAGTCCTCAAGTCCAATGATATATGATGCAGCAGACACAAAGAGGGATCCTTCCAGCTCCAAATCCAAATGAAAAGTGAAAAAGAGATGGACAAATCACTGGGAGGAGCCTGCTGGACAAGAACAGGAAGTTGGAGACTCTGGGGCACTTCCTTCCTCTTCAAAAAATAATTTAAAAAAAAAAAGGACTCATCGCACAAAAAAGTACAGCCAAATGTCAATGTGAGGAGTTTTTTTTAATCCAAATCATCATTTCAAGAAGGTTTTGATGCTGCTCGAGAGAGATTCTTCTCCAGATTGCAAATTCTGCGTTTTCGGTATCGCGATCTTCACAAAACTTCTGCCAGAAGTCCGATGGCATGCCCGACTGACGTATTCGCGATCGGCTACCAAATCTCGTGGTGCTCGCAAATGGATGGAAAATCTCGTCGACGATCGCAGGCAACCCGGTAAGTCGCTCCCGTGCGATTTAAAACGCATTTTGCGCGCGAGAACACAAAAGTGCAGAGTTTTTGGCAACTCCACGTTCTACGCGGAACGCAGAGTTGCCAAAAATCCACAAAAACTAGGAGCAGAGTTTTACGCCCAGGGTTAGTTAATTCTCAGTGGGGCAGCCTTGACCAAATCAACTCGCTAATAGCCACTTAAAAACAGAAATATACACAGAAAGAAGGAGGATTATGAATTCAGACAATTATATTTAAAGGTACACACAAGTACATTTTCTAATCAATTGGTAAGGGAAAAAAACACTTATCTAATGTAAAATGACAGTTGTTCGGTTTGTAATGCAGCATGTTCCATAGCATCAAGTAACCAGGAGAAGGCTGCTGAGATTGTGCTGCATCGGAAGATCTTGGGTGACAAATGCCACTGTATCAGCGTCTGTTTAGACGTCTGTTCAGTGCAAGTGATCCTGGAATATTTTCAACCAAATCAATACAGACAATAAGAAATAAAAATAGAAGGGTCAGACACGAGTTGGAAAGAATCATTTCATAAAGAGCAAAGAGGGGCCAAGCAAGAATGAAAATCCCCAGTTATAGTTTGGTGTGAAATCTATTGTATTTAATATAAATCTTAAAAGGGGCTTACATCCCGCCCTTGCTTTTCATTGGTTTCTGTACTTCCCACTTACTTTCCCTCCATTTTTACTGGCTATAGCATAATATTTCCTGTTGTTCCTCGGTGTGTTTCTGTTATCAGTGTCCCATTGCCCACATACTTGTGTTCATCAAATTGATGGAACTTCTTTCTTATGAGCAAGCTGTCAGCACTCCTGCTTGTTTCACTTTTCGTCCAACTCAGAATAACGTGATCACCGTCAGTTGTTTAGTACATCACTACTCTGGATGAGAGACATTCCGCCTCAGTTTCTCCCTTCTAATTAAAACGCAGCTTTTGTAGAGTCTGCGCTTGAAGGTTATGGCTCCAAACGAGATTCAAACTGGTTGCACCGCAGCACATATGCCGCCTTCGTATCTTCACTGGGAACAATGTTTTGCCCAAACTAAAATGGCACCCTACAATGCAACTTACACTTGCCGTAGCAACACAAAAAAAATATGTAGCTCTAATGTAGCGCATCACACCATTCTGCATGCCACCTTCCAAGTGCAGTCAGCTTCTGTAGCACAGTGCACACGCCTTGAAAATGAAAAGATACCGCTTGTTGGTAAGTTATTTTGTTGCCCTCATGCTTCCTGCATGCTCTCCTATTCAGCTGACCACAGTGAAAGAAAAGGTCTGTGCACCTCCTTTGATGCATCTGCATACTTGCACTGTTGGGGCTTGACCACTATTGCCTCTGTGAATCTGTTTGCTTCTCACACACTCTGAGAGCCAGGGTCAGGTATGTCGAATATACGAGGCCATGAGAGAGATAATGGGCCATTATGAATGTGCGCCACAAACCATTATTTCTTGAAAAGATTTTAAAGGGGGTCGTTCCAACAGAGCACACTGGGGTTTATTAGATACACTCCGTGGCAGTAGCACACCTCTGGCTCAAAAGGCCCTTGGTGTGCTCTGAGCACAGCTCTCCAGTGTCAGCCCGAGTAGACTGGGCAAAGTGCGCTCAAATGGCAGTGAATTAAAGATTCTGGACATGTACCAAGAGGATTGGATGCTTGCGGTGTTATTCTCAGAATATAGATGCATTACAGCAGCTTGACATAAAATGTAATATCCAGAACCCCCAGTCCTGCATCATTTTTCAAAGAAAAGCAAAAGGCATCTTGTGTTCTTCAGTTTCACTGCGGCATCCAATATCCTTACTGTATGTAAAACACAAAGCTGCACATTGCAGCCTCATCCCGATTCAGCGTTGCTACCAGTGTGTGGCAAGGCTCAATAATATGATCTAGCTCAGTGCCGTTAACAATATACTGAAGACTGAAAGGCTGAGTGATGGCAGGAAGTGGAACACGTGGCCTTTACATTTCAGGCAGATCTCTTAACCAGGTGCACGATCCACTGTGGTATAAAACTGTTTAATGCCACAGCCATTCTGACCCTTTAATAGCTAACTCAGATAAATGTTTTCCGCACACTATGAAGCCAGTCTGTATAAACATGAGACTTAGGGGTCGATTCCGATTCGGGCCGGAAAACTCTCCGACCTAGCCGGACCCGGAGAGATTTCCGACCGAATCGGACTCTGGCAGTCCGACCGAACGAGTACGATGCGCACGCATGCACCCGGACTCGAGTCGGTCGGACTCCCATTGAAGTCAATGGGAGCCGGTCGTACAACGCGTACGTGGGCTCCCATTGACTCAATGGGTGTGAGGCGAACAAGGGCCCCCCCTACAGCGGGTATGCGGCGATGCGCATCGCGCCGTACATGCACAGTTAGGGGGGACCCATGGGTCCCCCCTGTGTGCGACTCGCGCGGCCACGCGTACAGGGGGGTCCGACGCGGACCCCTAAAGTCCGGCTCCGACAGCTCTTTCGAGCCGGACGGCGCGAGTCGGTCGGACTGTTCGCGGTGCGCATCGTACTTGCCCGGCCGGGGAACGACTCCATTGCGCGGTGCGAGTTGTGTCCGTGCGAGTCGGTCGGAGCGTGTAGAACCCGCGTACGAGTCGGTCGGCGATTTCGCAGGCGCTCGCATCGTACTCGCTTGGCCGGACGCGCGTACGAATCGGTCGGGAAACAGGGCTCCGAATCGGATCCGGTAAAGCCAAATCCGATTCGGAGCCCTACCGGCCGAGATCGGAATCGACCCCTAAGTGTGCACACGCCTTTTTGCGTTCTAGGCAGCCGGTCCGCAACAATGTTTGACATAACAAGTGGTACCCGGGCCCAGGTGCGTGAACAGCTCACAATACTCTAATGATGCCTCTTTTATACTACTGTTCCTTGGGACAGTGGTGCCATTTCCATTGCTTACTTAAGGGCCAGTGACATCTCTTGCTACACCACTGCCCACTGTTTATTCTTTCATGTTCTGCTCACTTGAAAGTAGCACAAGAGTCCTGCACAATTTTATCCTCGTGGAAACTGCAACAATATGTTTGGAATTGGCAAATGGGCAGAGTTAAAAAGCAGTAAAACTGCAGTCATAATAAATTTTGCTTTTGGGAGATTTTTAGTAAGGAGTTTGACCCAGTTTACAACTTGCTAAAACCAACCATCATATGGCGCTAAAGATTTTGTGGACGACCTCTGGTTGAGGATGGAAATATCATTAATTTAGCAATGTTTCTTACCCCACATTCAAGGCCATGTTGGTGAATCAGTTTAGGTACATTTGGGGGAATGATTCTGACCTGGAAAACAGAGTCAAGTGTTATTCCATATTCTTCTTCTTGGAGTCCTTTGGTGAAAATTAGCCCATGCTCAGGTAGAATGGATTTTATTCTGTGAATGTCTGTGTTTTTCAGTTTTCTGAATGCACTCAACAGCAGATGATAGCTCTTTGAATGCCTGGAAATTGAGCAATTTGTGAAAATTTGAGAATCTTTCAAATTACACAACAAAACTATCCTGTGGAACAATCTATGGTCTTTAAATTTGTTTTCAGAAATTCCACAGACTATTCCTGTGAATATATATTTTTAATTTCACTTAAGCATTTCAATAGGTAATGGTCTATTCTCAGATCCTAGAGTCTTTGCATTGTCTTCACTGCTTAAAAATGGCGACTTTTGATGCCATCGTACTTTTGTCAGCGATTCTCTTTTCTAGCTTCACAAACTAAGGGGCTAAATGCGCTCTGGTGCCTTTTAGCTCATCTTCTCGTAGTTTCTCCGATGCCTCTTCCCACCCCCTAAATCACAACCATACTAAAACATGTTGCTCATATTTTTATCGGGAAAACGTTGTGGGTTGCATTTCATTTTAGTTAAATAACAATTGCTATATATCAATCCAAACCCTCTATTATAAATGAATGATCTATAACAAAATACAGGTGCCGGAGCAAGGTGATTGGAAGTCTTTTATGTCCCTGAGTCTTTAGATCAGGAGGCCAGCCACCTAGCCCTTGGAGTCACTCTGGGTTCAAGTGATGCAGGTCCAGTCTTTCTCACCTAGGAAAGAAAGAGCACCAGGAAGCAGGGCAACACTGCAAGGCAGCAGTTCTTTCAGAGCAGAAGTCCAGCAGACTGACAGTCCTTCAGCACAGCAGTTCTTCTTCCTAGCAGAGTGGTCACAGGTCCAGAAGTGCTCTAAGGTGGTGGAGTCATAGTTTCAGTACGTATACCCAATTGTGTCTTTGAAGTGGGGGGAGACTTTAAAGAAGGTTCTTTGAAGTGCACAGATGTCAGATGTCCTCCCTTCCTGCCGTGGCTCCAACCTCACTACAGGGGGGTATGCAGCCCTTTGTGTGTGGACAGAACGCAGCCCATTCATGTGTAAGTGTAAGGCTGTGCCCAGCTCCTCCCTCCCATCCTTCTAGGATGGCCCATCAAGTCGCAATTAAGCTGTGGCTGTCTAGAAGGAATACACAAAGCCCAGCTGTCATGCAACCCAGACATGCAGTCAGAGACAGGCAGCAGGCACCAAATGGCTAAAGTAAGAAAATACCAGCCTTCTAAAAGTGGTCTTTTCAGAATTGCAATTTTAAATGGATTTCATCATTAATTGTGATTTTAAATTGTGATTCCAGTGACACCAGACTTGGAGGTCTTATCGTTTCCCAATTGGAAATTACACTTATAAAATGTAATAAGGGAGGGGCGTGGCCAAGATGGCGGCCCTGTGAGACACCTCTCCATCTCTCCAGCCTGTCCGCCTGTTTCCACCACCCTACTTCAGCATCCTCACCCTGCTGTGGTCGCAGCGAACAGCGGTGAAGTGGAGAGCTTGCAGCTCTTCCCCCCTGGGCTTATCACGGCACCACCCGGGCACTGGAACAGCAATAGCCAGGCAGTGAAAAGACGCAGAGTGAGAGGCTTAGTGAGTTAGACGGACAATCCAGCTGCTGCGCCTGCTCCTACTGCACAATTACACAGCCGCTCCCCCGGAGGCAGGATGGTTCTAAAGCTTAGCCTGGTGGAGCTGAGCAGAGAGGCGGTCGCAGTCGGCCCAACAGCCAAGCATACAGGCGGTAAGCAGTGGCCCGTGCCTGCAAGATGAGTTGGACCCGGTCCGGTGGGACCCATCGCCTGCCTGTCCCACCTGTCTGCTGAAGTGAGGCGAGCTGCCGGAGCACGCAGCCCCCGTGGTGGTAGTGGAGTCACCAGCAGCTCTCTGGCCTGTAGCACCAGGGAGAGAGGCAACCGCAGCAGAAAAAGGGCCAGTAGTGTGGGGCAGCGCTATAAATAGAGAAGACCCCCCTCAGCTACAGCACCTGCCCGATTGGGACCCGCTCAGAATACCAGTTGGCCTATACTTGGAATACTTGCTTGGAGGGGCACTGGGAACAACAACCAGCCCAATCCAGTTGAACAGGGGCAGTGGGGGAGAACCCCGGGCTGGCGGGCAGAGCAGCCCACACTTGCTATGTGGCGGGTGTCCCCCGAGGACGACACTGACCAGCGGACCACAGGGAGTATGCCCAGGAAACTCTTGGTTTGCCCGGCCCCACACAGGCTTCCCCTGGAGATATTGCACGGCTGCGAGGAGCACGTCCTGAGGAGGGGCACGAGAGTGGGTAGTATTGGGGCTTAGCCCACATGGAGCGACACAGATTGCGCCAGGAGCAGAGGTACTGCCCAGGAGATTACCTCTACCGGACATACCCAGAACACTAGGTATCTTCGAGACCGCCACCCAAGCAATATCCTTGGTTGCCTTGCTGGCCTGACCGACAATGTCTTCGACACAATTAAAAAAAGAGCGTAGTGTTAAGGACATGCTTTCCAGGCTGACCAAAATGACCACTGGAGACCAAGCATCCACAGCCCTCACACCCCCCTCCAATGCAGACGGAAGACCAGGAGGGACCTGTAACATGCTCATTCCTTGAGTCGCTGTTCACTTCCCTCCGGGAGGACCTCCAAGAAGTCAAGAAGGAACTCTCTAGTGACATCAGAGAACTCTGGAGAGCCATGGATTTCCTGGGAGATCGCGTAGCAGCCCTAGAAGAACATGAAAACGGCCATGCGGAAGACGGAGAACAGTTGCAGCAGGAAATCCTCCTCCTCCGTGAATAACAACTGGACCTCCAGGCACACACAGAAGACCTCGAGAACAGATCGCTTTGGAACAGCATTCAGGTTCGAGGCATTGCTTCTAGGGTGGAGGGCAAGGACCATGTTGGCTATCTTGCAGACCTATTTCGCACCTTGCTTGATGCACCAGGGACCACGAGATAAAGATGGACCAGGCCCACCAGGTCGGCCCCCCCCCACGGTTCTGAGATAGTTGCCTCAGCAGACATCCTGGTATGCATTCACGACTACCAATTAAAAGAGGACATCCTCCACAAGGCACGAAAGAAGCAACCCATCAACTTCCGGGATCAAAACTCTACTCTCTTCCAGGACCGAACAGCCTTCACCTTGCATAAGCGACGGGTCTTCCAGCCGGTGACCTCTCACCTCAGGAACATAGGAGAGGCATACTCCTGGGGACACCCATTACGCATTATCTTCCGCCAGGATGGGAGACTTTACCATCTGCGTTCAATGGAGGTGACGTGCAAAGTGCTGGGCATCGAGTCGCCATCCGATGGGGTGTTTCCCCACACATCCCCAATCCGGGTACCCGGTGGTCCCCCCAGGTGGCACACCCGAGGGCCAGGGGGGCGATTCACCCACCCAGACCCAGCCACGATAGCCAGGGGCCAGCAAGCTGCTCTAGTCTTGATACCTGATGCCCTGGCTAAAGTGGACTCCTCTTGAGCCAGCGGGGAAGGTGCAGTCACACTCTGCACAGCAGCGGTGGGGGCGGGGGGATGGGGCCACAAACTGACCCTCTTGATGTCATTGGGACTTTCTGAACTGTTCCGTCCTTTAGGAATCCACACTGTTACATTTCCTTGTTTGTTGGATGTTCTACATGGAATTTTAGTTCACTAATGGGACACACTTAAATTCTTAGCTATCATGATGTGGGTAGCACAACACATGGCTGGACTCTTTGGGGCCCGACTCAGCTTGCTATATCAAGCAACGAAGACTGTGGGAGCGGCCGTTCACATCCTTCTGTTAAAACATGGGGGACACTCCACTTAGGATCCTCTCCCTAAATGTAAAGGGCCTCAACAACCCGGTTAAGTGCCAGGCAATCCTGTCCTACTTAGAAGACTCTCAGGCTGACCTCTGTCTCCTTCAAGAAACCCATTTACTTGTGCAGGATTGCCATTGATTCCGCTCTCGAGCCTTCCCTCACCAGTTTTTTTCATCAGGAATTTCCAAAACAACAGGGGTCGCTTTGCTGGTGGCCCATACATTTGGGAGGATGTTGGTACAAAGGTGGCAGAGTTGAGGGGCCATCTCCTGGCCTACCAATGCACACTTAATGGCTGGTCTTTTGTGGTAGCTTCCATTTACGCCCCTAATGAGAGCCAAGAAGTATTCCTATGCACGTCACTACTGAAGGTCTTTCACTCTCCTGAACAGAATGTCCTCATGCAGGGAGACCCCAGTCTAGTCCTAGACAACAACCTAGACAGGTCCGTGAAGAGGCACAGTCAGGCTGGGCCATTGACCAGGGAAGGGACACGGGTGGCTCGGAGACCTGGGACTCACAGATGTCTGGAGGACATTGCACCTGCACACCCTCTTCAACTCCTACTTTTCCCACACACATAAAACCTATGCCCGACTGGACTACTCCCTAGGCATGAAAGATTTCCGAAACATACATTACCAGAGCTGAGATCTCACCCGCCGTACTATCGCCACTCAGCTATTTTTATGTTTCATATAGGTACCCTAATATAGGCCCGGGTAACATCATACCCTTTCACCTACAGCACCTCCCCTACACTACACAGTAACGAGCCTTTTAGGATTGAACCTTTATCTAGTTCTAGTCCTGGGCACAGAAGGAGGGTTTCCCTGAACAATGGCGTTCTATGACTTCATCTTTAGACTGACACAGTATGAATGAATATTCATAAGGGTTCTTGGAAACCAGGCTGGGGCTACATCCACCTGCATAATATCTACGTACAAGGTTCATCCCATACGTCATCCTCAAACCCAACAATGGCTAATACAAGTAACAAGGGACAAAGAAACATTAGATACTTTCTGTATAAATACAGCACCTCTTGCTAGTGTTAGCTAGAGGGAACTGAGACTTCCAGGCCGACACACTGACCAGAGACGCTGAGGCTCCTGCATGCAGACTCTCCAGCTGACAGTGGTCTAAACATCCCTTGCTGGGTGTCCAACTCGACACCAGGACGGGGTCCCACACTCTCTTGCTTCAGGTAATGGGATTAGACTAAACCTAGAGGGATTCTTGGCTTCACACCTACTCACATGCAAGGTACACTTAGGTACATCTAGACAGGCATCGTAGGAGTATGCGCTCTTTCTTTTATCATGCATTTTATATCCATGTATGTGTTCATGACTATTGCAAAATAGTAGAACTGTACTATCCTTTTATATTCACTCTACTGCTGATCATAAATCTCTGCTACTGTCTAACGGTTGTCGCAGCACATATATTATACATTAGAAGAACAACTGTGCAATAAATACTTATTGTAACACGCCCCGTTGTTTCTTCTGTGTGACTCTCTGAGACAGAATAAGTGAGCACGAGTGACTGAGTGAAAGGTAGTACATTGTTTCCACAATCCTGGGGGATTAGGGTTGTCATGTTCTAAAGTTGCCAGAAACTATTCTCTCCCCGATAAGAGGAGATTATAGTGGCACTGTGAGCTAGCTAATGCAAACAGGCTAACATACTCGGTGAGGGTGCTCAGAGTTAGTCTGCCACAATCCTACAGTTTATGTTATCCAAAAGCCCAGGTCCTGTATGGGTAATATAGGAACTACACTACATGACACCACCAACGTTGGTTGGGTACTTATTTAACAGTAGAATCTGAATAGCTCAGTCGTGCTTATTGTTAGAGACCCCTAATCACAAAATACCGGAGACGTCTGGAGTGGGTGGGCACAAACTGCCCCACAGCTGAGTAGGTGAAAAATCCTATTTATTGGCTGCTGGTTAATAAAGCTTGACAGGACGCAGTGTTCCTTAAAATTGTGCATAAAAACCTTATCTTAGTTTCCTTGAACAAACTTCTTCATTACAAAAATGACTGAGGGCGAAGATAACCCGGTGGTGGCTCGACGCATCTCAACAGGAGATGAAGAGGTGGGCGGAATTCTAATTGCACCTAAATACAGATGTACAATCACCCTAAAACTATTAGAAAATGGCTTACAAGCTAGGGGTGGCGTAGTAGCTTTCGTGATTGAGGCACACGAATCAAACAAAACAGAGGTATTCTGCTCATAGGTTACATTCCCAGCAGCAGATGCAAGAACACAGACATTTCACTCATACACAGAGGGAGATGTACCAGAGGAATATTGTCCATTTGAGGACATAGAGATTCCACTCACTTACCAGGAACACCAATACTGGTTTAAAGGTGCCCTACCCACTTAAGAGGAGGATTAAGACTTGGTCCGTTAGGAAGACCAGGAGCAACATGGCCGATATTAGCAGGCTACACACCTCATCCTGACATTGAAACAATGCCACACGGAGACTTTCTCACTCAACACAAAGATTTAATTAAAATCTACAGAAACATGACACAATTCGTCATGAGGACTTTCACAGTCCATTCAGCAGCAGTTGCAACAAATGGAACTCAATCTCAGAGTACAGCAACTAAAATCACTCCACAAACATTACACGCAGTAATGGGCAAAATGCCCACAAAACGCGAACAAATGCCATTCTGGTAGCTCAGAAAATAACTCAGCTTGAGGCAGTATTCCCGGATACTACCCCATTTGAAAAACACAGAATACTAACAATCTGCTTGCCCATGGGGATAACACCACAGTTAGAGGATTGTACCACTTGGGGTACAGTCTTTGCTGCCATATTTACCAGAACCCATGGTATTCCTTCTTTAGTGGTGATACCCAATGTATTAGGACAAAATACAGAACGAGTACGGGGCAGAGCCTGCTCTAAACTTAGGGATGAAGTTATTAAATAACTATGAACAGGTATCAGCCATAATACTAGCTAATATTAAAGGGGAAGCAGCTTCAGTGGCAATCTGCCAACACCTAAGGGAGTTCAGTCCATTAGATCAACCACACAAACTACCCAAAATAATTGAAACTGCGTATGCAGAATTAGGCAGAGACAGTTTGGGTGGGAAAGCTTTAAAACCACAACTGATGGGCAGTCCTGAAAAAGACACTTCTAAGCAGACACCTGCTTTATCTTCTAAAAAGAAGTGGGAAAATAAAAAGCAACAAAACTATACAGAAAAAAGATCTCAATCCTGAGGTAGATCTCCTCCACAGGAGCACTCTGAAAAGAGGTACAACCTTAGGAACAGGGATAACATTAGGAAACCTGACAGGTATCAGGATACTGATACACGTTCTTCTTGTTCCTTTCAGGGTTCATCGAAAAACTCAGAGAGAGAAGGATGGTCAGAACACAAAAAGAGCGTACAAAGTCCAGAGACGAGCAGCACGCTCAAGACTATACTTACAAAAAGAAGAAAAGCCAAAATCAAAACCTCAGTTTAAAAAGAAGAAAGTTGCAGGCCTGAAAATGAGACATGCCCAGAATTCTGAGGACACAACTTATGAACGGGGAATGGGCTCAGACGATGCTAGACAGTGCGGCAGAAGTAACAATAGATCGACAGAACCTGAAGGAATTCTGGTGACTGTGGACTTGAATGATTACATCACAGTGGAAACACCAGATAAAAGAATGAGAGTCCCACATAAGTTACATGAAATAACACTCCAGATGGAGGGGGACAAGCCCAGAAAAATGAAAGGTCTATTTTGGAAAAACCTATCATCTGGTTATGACATCCTGTTAGCTGAACAAGATGGCTGCCAGCATTCGTTATGGAGTGCCCTAGGGGAGTGGATATCATTTTTCCATCTCTCTCCTACCACGTTCCCGTACACCTTAAATCCACGTGTGCATGGGAGTGGGCAGTAGCCGAAGCTCCAGCATTATACAAAAATCATGCCGGATGGGATGAGAATTCAACCCACCACGTGATCCCGTTAAAAGTTTCACCAAATGCTCAGAGGCAATATCCAATAAAGCAAGAAGCTAAAAAACAGGTCAGGGAGATCTTAGATCAACTTGAATATCAAGGGGTCATTGAAACATGCACATCACCAATGAACAATCTTTTGTTTCCCGTATCAAAACTGGACAATACATATCATTTAGTTTTAGATTACAGACATTTAAACACTTGCACCAAGACATTCGCTGTCCAAAATGCACACAGTGCAGCATTAATGAAATACAAAACTTGACAACAACACTTGATATCTCAAATGGATTTTTCTGCCAAAATATAGCACCTGAAAGCAGGTATTTAACTGCATTCTCAGCGTTAGGGTCCCAGCGACAATTTTGTCATCTCCCCCAGGGGTATAAGAACATCCCTGGGTAATTATAAGCAAGGGTAACTGAGTTACTCCAAAACGTTGATGAGGAAGCATTGTCCTATGTGGATGATATTTATCTGATGGACGATGACTTAGAGAGGCCCTTGACCAGGGTGAACACCATAATAATGGGATTCGCCTCTGAGGGCTACAAATTTAACTTTAAAAAATCAAAAAATGCCCACCTCAATGTCCTATTTTTGGGATATGAGCTGTCATGTGAAGGGAAAAGTCTGGCAGCTAACTTTTTAGAAAAGTGTGCGCCGCTCCAACTCCCAAAAACATTAAAAAATGTACAATCAATACTGGGATTCCTGAATTTCAGCAGAACATATATTTTGGATTACGTAGAAAGAGTGAAACCTTTCTACGATTTAATAAAACCTGACTTTTCAGTTAATCATTGGACACAGGAGCACATAAATATCCTACATTCACTACAAGAAGACATGATAGCTTCAAAATACTT
>CAWUFW010032391.1:0-14009 GCA_963921515.1 Calotriton arnoldi | reverse complement strand
ATAATCAAGTTTATTAACATTTAAAGAACAAATCACAAAATATATAGGCAGTAAAAACTTACACATCGTTAATTTAGACATCATTGAAACAAAGACGACAGAGACCTGCAAAACACCCTTAGAATAAGCACAAAGACCACACATGCCTTTGACCAATCTGGTACGAAGCCCAAGCGCCCCTTAGGGCCCTAGGTGGAACCACTTGCCCCATATTTTGCCGAAAAGCTCGGGGCAACCCCGGGCCTCGAAGAGGGCCTCCTCCTGAGTTCCACACCAATCCACCCCCCTTCTCCACCTCCGCACAGTTGGTGGCGTGGCTTGGGAACAGACTGCCGCTATATCGCGCTTTGCCACTGCCAATGCTGTTCCTAGGAAGCGCTTCTCGGTCCGGGAGCCATCAAGACCATCAAACACGCCCAGGACCAAGCGCAGTGGGTCATGAGGGACTTCCCACCCCAGAGTCTGCATGAGTTCTAGTTCCACCCCCGCCCAAAATGGTGCCAGGACGGGACACTGCCAAATCATGTGGTAGAAGTCCGCAGGAGCGTGATCACATCGTGTGCAGGCCGGGGAGGGCCGCATACGGGCAGTGTAAAGGCGCGCTGGAGTGAGGTAGGCTGTATGGAGGTAATAGAGTTGGACTAGACGCAACTTGGAGGAGGTCGTCAAGATCCTGGGAGCCATAAGGGCGTCTCTCCAGTCCGCCTCTTCCAGGGGGCCCAACCACCCCTCCCAGCGGGCACAGAGCAAATCTAGAGAGGCAGGGCCATTGTTTACCAGGGAGCGGTAAATCCGCGATACCCCCCCGCTGCCCAGATTCCCCATCATTACCTGGGCCTCCAAGGGGCTAAATTCCGGAAAGGAGGTGGGGGACGGAATGTGTACGTGGAGGGCATGCCTTAGTTGCAAGTATTTGTAAAATAGGGAGGAATGGAGTGAGTAGCGTTGCTGTAGATCCGTGAACGATCTGATATGGTCCCCTACCCAGACGTCTCCCAGTAAGGAAATCCCGATGCGGTTCCACCGATGGAAACCTCGTCCCTCCGAGACCTCCCTCAGCCAGGCACCACTCCACAAGGGCGTCTGTCCGGTGAGTCTCCTATCCCATTTCGTGTGACGCAAGGCCGCACGCCAGGCCAGGAGCACCGTTCGGGTGACGGGAGGAAGGGCTTGTGGTATGGGGGCCCCATATAAGTAAGCCTGGAGCCGTGAGAATTCCAAGGACCGGAGTTCCACCTGGTATGCCGGGTCGGACCAGCCGCCCGCAAACCAGTCATGGATCACGATGAGCCTCGTGGCCAAATAGTAGAGATGGAGATTGGTTACACCCATGCCCCCGTCATAGGGAGGTATGCGGCAATGTGCCAAGGACATTCACGGCCGTCTGCCCCCCCACAAAAACCGGCCAAGGGCGCCGTCTAGTTCCCGAAACCAGCTCCCTGGGAGATGAAGGGCAATGTTTTGTAAAATGTATAAAAAACGGGGGAGGACCATCATTTTAAAAAGGGCACTTCTGCCAAGGGGGTTGAGAGGGAGAGAGTGCCATTTCTTGAGGTCCGCTTTGGTCCTGGTAACCAGGGGTGTAATATTCAGGGCCCATTCGAGCTCTGGAAGGAGAGCGATCCACATTCCCAAGTACTTGAACGACTGCCGGCGCAGGGGAATGGTCGATTGCCAGTCGAAACAATCCCGAGACGGGTGTAAGGGAACCAGTGTGGATTTCGACGGGTTAAGCCGGAGACCAGAGACCCGTTCGAAGGCAAAGAGGGCTTCCAAGCATCGTGGGCCTGAGCTCTCGGGATCCGCCAGAAAAAGAAGGACGTAGTGGGCGTATAGGGCGATCTTATCGATCTGGCTCGGGTCCCACGCCCACCCACGGATGCGGGGGTCCTGCCGGATAAGGGATGCCAATGGCTCCATTGCTAGCGCAAATAAGAGCGGCGAGAGCGGGCAGCCCTGGTGGGTGCCCCTTTGAATGGGAAACGTATCCGAAAGCATGCCGTTAATGAGTACCCTGGCCTTAGGACTGGAGTATAGGACCCGGATAAAGCGCCGGAACTGGGGCCCGAAGCCCATCACCTCCAACACATCCCCCAGATAGCTCCAAGCTACCGTATCGAATGCTTTTTCAAAATCGATGAAAAGCAGGGCCAGGTACGGGGTAAGGCGGTGACGATGTGCCAGGGCGAGGTGAAGGCGGCGTATGCAGTGTCTAGTACCGCGGACTGGCATAAAGCCGCATTGATCTGGGTGGACCAGGTCCTGCAAATGAGGGCGGAGTCTTTGGGCCATGGCAGTGGCGAAGATTTTTACCTCGGTATTTATGAGGGAAATGGGGCGGTAATCCACGCATGCGAGGGAGGGCGGTTGTGTCTTTGGGAGGACCACAATAGTGGCCACGTCCGTCTCTTGAGGGAAGGACCCCACATCAACTACAGTTTTAAACAGGTCCACTAAATGTGGGACCAGAGTGTCGCGAAAAATTGCATAATATTCTTGGGGGTACCCGTCCGGCCCTGGTGTCTTGCCGGAGTGTAAGAGTGAAATGGCCCCATGTATCTCCTCCGGGGTGAGCGGAAGATCCAGAGTCTCGGAGACCCTCCGGGAGAGGCAGGGCAGCGTAGTCCCTGTCCCGGACAGCAAGTCGGCGAGAGAGGATCCGGGCGTCCGAGCCGCGTAAAGAGCAGCATAGTAGCCTGCGAAGGTGTGGGCGATGGCTCGAGAGGTGACATGATGGCCGCCGACCTCATCACAGATCTCGGGAATAATGCGGTTGGCTTTGGGGTAGGACACTAAATTGTGGAGTAATTTGCTATTCTTATCTCCCCAACCGTATACGCGTGGTACAGAGGATCGCCATAGCATTTTAGCTGCCTCCAGTGAGATCCGACTGATTTCTTCGCGGATCAGTGTGAGTTTTCGAGCGGAATCTTCGCTGTCAGTAGAAGCCTGAGCCCCTTCCATTTGCGCTGCTTGGGCCTCCAACTGTACAAGTCGGGCGGTCTGCTCCGCGTGTTTCGCGTGGACCAAGCCCCTAGCCACCCCCCGTATAGTGGCCTTGCCAGCCTCCCATAATGTTCCCGGCGAGGAGACCGTACCCGTGTTGGTCGAGAAATAGTGCCCCAGCTCCTGCCCGAGCGCCTCAACGAATTCGGCGTCCTGCAGGAACCAGGCATTCATTCGCCACGCCGTACGAGCCCCACCGGGGGGGCTCCCGAGACGGAGGGAGACCGGGGAGTGATCTGAGATGCCACGGGGCAGAATAGCTGCCCCGGACATCAATTGACAATCTCTGGCTGGAAGCAGGAGCAGGTCGATACGAGAGTGGGTATGGTGAGCCGCAGAGGTGTGGGTATACTGTTCTCGTCGGGGGTTCCACACCTCCAAGCATCGCAGAGACCCAAGGCAGAGGACCAGTCAGACAAGCGCCTAGCAGAGGCCAGGCGAGGTGCTGAGGGAACGCCCGAGGTGTCGCGGGAGGGCTGCAAAACGGCGTTAAAATCGCCTCCAATAACCGTCAGTCCCTGTGGGAAGGAGGAGACCACAAGTGTAAGATGGCGGAGAGTAGAGGCTAAAACAGCAGGGGGGATGTAAACACACAGGAGGTTGAAAGGGTGGCCTTCAACTTTACCCGTCAGGGCCATGAAGCGACCCTGTACGTCTGTCTCGGCGTGCACCAGGGTAAAAGGAAGTCCCTTCCGAAGCAGTATGGCAACCCCCCGGGATCCCCTTGTATAGCCGGAGTGCCAAACCCTGTCAAACCCATATCGGGTAAGAAAGTTGCATCGTGTACCCAGAAGGTGTGTTTCCTGTAGGAATAAGATATCAGGCTTGTGTCGCTGGGCGCTGCGAAGGACGGCAGTGCGTTTCACGCGATCCAGTAGGCCGTTGACGTTCCAGGATAGGACATGGAGGGGTCTATGTAGGGTCGACGCAATCCAAGTGGAGGAAAGTGTCTGGAAGAAGGGACGCAGGCGCAGGCGGACCCGGGTCCCAGGGGAGGCAGCGTGCTGCGGCCGGGGTCTCTGGATGAAAGTTGTGTAGTGTGGTAAGTCTCATGTCGCTGTCAATGTCGTACATGCATCGATAGCTGCCAAGAAAAACAAAAAACGGCGGCCCATAGGCGGCTGAAAACAATAAACAATGGGGAGACAACGGTCTACCCTCCCTCCCAATCCCCCCAACACCCCCCACCCTACACATCTGAAAAGGAAGCATCTGTCGCCCTAACACTACAACGCAAACAACAGCCCGCAATAAGTCTAGGTGCTAAGCTAAAACGTTTAGCAAAACATGGCCATGGCGGAGATGGACCCCCTCCTTAGATTCGGATAAGAACTTGTCAACAGCTGCAAATATTGTTAAAACCATTCTGCATCAAAGGAATACAAGTAAGTCCAGGAGGTAAAAGTCTAAAGTATTCTGCAGAACATGAGTACATCGAAACGAATCACCCCAAATGTAAGAAGAATTAACACTCTTGAATACAGGAGCTATTCGGAAAACTAATTAAGGAACCCCTGCAGTAGGCCAGAGTTCAAGTTCCCTCGTCTTCTCCGGTTCCACGAAGCACAGGGCTCCGAGACAGGTCGGTTTCGGATAAGGCAGGACGCAGATTCTCCGAGGGGTCCACGATCTGGCTCAAGTCAATCAGAGAGGTGGTTGGACTGAGAGTGGCGGACCTCCGTGAAGACGCTCGAGAAGGAGGGCGCCGAGACGGCACGCCAGGCGAGCGGGACGCATCCCCTTGGCGACCGCCCCTCCTGCGAGACCTGGTTCGGCGTCTTTGAGATTTCGGCTGGGCCGGGCGGGGCAGCGGGGGGTCCCGGCGGGCGAGAGAGGGCACCGGCCGACCCAGAGTGGGCCGCTCCTCCGTGAGCCAGGTCCATGCCGCCTGAGGGCTGTCAAAGAAGAATGTCTTGTCCTGAAAGACAACTCTGAGCCGGGCCGGAAACAGGAGACCATAGCGAAGACCCAGGTTGCGGAGCTTTTGTTTAACTTCGTTGTATGTCCGACGTTGGGCCTGCACCTCCCTGGTGTAGTCCGGGAAAACCATGATCTTGGTATTTTGGAACGTCAGTGGACCCTGTGCCCTAGCTTCCCTGAGGATGGCATCTCTGTCCCTGAAATTAAGGACCTTCAGGATAATGGGTTGAGCGGGAGCCCCGGGCGGAGGCCTGGGGGCCAGGGATCGGTGCGCGCGCTCGATGACAAACCAGGGTGAGAGGGACTCCTTGGGCATCCAAGAACGCACCCAGTTCTCCACGAACGTATCCGCCTGACCCTGCTCGATCCCCTCGGAAAATCCCACCAGGCGTAGATTGTTTCTCCTCGACCTATTTTCGGCGTCTTCGGCTCGCCGGTGGAGCTCCAAGGTCTGGGACTGGAGGCGAGCCACCTGGGTCTTGAGTTGGCCAACGTCATCTTCGGTCGTGGAGATTCTGGAATCCGCTTCCGTGATTCGCGCCGTGGCGTTGCGTAGGTCCTGGCGAATAAGGGCCATGTCCACCCTTAACTCGCCAATCTTGTTTTCCACGGAGGCCTGTGACGCGCCGATCGCCTGAAGGATGGTGGAAAGGTCGCCCCCGGTGGGGACCGGAGCCTCCAGCGACCCACCCACAGGACCGCGGTCCGACGTGGTAAATTGGTCGATTTTGGTCTGGGTCCGGAGGGGCAGGGCCCTGCAAGGCGCGGGTCCGGCCCATCGCCACCACGGAAGGCGTCCCGGCTACCGCCTGGGCAGGGGATGAATCGCAGGTCCGAAGAGGAAGGCGAGAGGGGCCCCCGGGCACCCAGATCGTCGATACTCAGACCCGGGCGCCCAGGACCCCCTCCGCCGATCCGCCGTGAAGAGTCCCGGGGTCACCGGCGGGCCCGCAAGGAGCGCTCCAGCAGGAGGAGGTTAGGCCAGGCCAACGACAACGGCAGGGCGACAGCACGGACCCTCAGTCCAGCAGGAGGGTGGTTGGGGTCAGACGGGGATTACTTGAAGGATCGAAACTCTGTGTTGGACTCTGTCACCAACCCGGACCGGTCGTCCCCAGACCGGCACTGCCCAGCAAGGGTCTCTTCGACGTGGAGCGTAATGGGCCGAGGGGGAATTAGAACAACCAGGGGGAAGGGAGGATCGGAGGCCCCAGCAGTACCCCTCTGTGCCGCCATCCGACCCGATGGCCGATCCCCAGGACTCCGGTGCACCACGGTGGGGGCCACAAGTGAGTTACGCCCGCCTCGGGGCCAACCGCCAGTGAAGCCGGCGCACCCCCGTAGAGGTGCAATAGTGGGCGAGTTCTAGTCCAGGGGCGCCCCAGCAGCTACACCAGGGGGACCCCACCAGGAAGTGCAATGTTAGAGGCCCACAGCTCCGCATGCACAGCATGCACCAGCCGCCACGCCCGTTCCGAGACAACAGGTAGCAGGAGCCGGCCCAGGACCACAGGGAAGGGGGGCTGGAAGAGCGGCGGGGGAAGGGGGCGGGGGCACTAGGGCTACCCCTCCGCACCGCCACCCGAGAAGATGGCCGATCCCCAACACCAGACCCCACTCACCGATGTAGCGATGGCCCCGAGGTCCTCCCCGGTATCAGCAGCGAGGCCGCAGCGGCACAGGGCAGCAGGTGTCCGTGTGGAAGGCCCCCAGAGGCCCACAACTCCCGGGCCACACCCGGAAAGTCAGGGGTAGCGCCCCTCTAGGGCCGCCAGGGCTCCGCGCCGGCCCCACGAGAGGCACCGGGGCGTCCCCGTGAAGGCAACTGGGCACCGGGCCGGGAGGGAGACACGTGGACGAGCCGGAGGAGGGTCCCGGCCTCAACGCCGCCGCCCGGCAATGGCGGCCGAAATCAGGTGTCAGGGGTGGGACACAATCCGGACAAGTCCCCCGTGCAGCCAGCCCCAGGAGTCTCGCCGAGGCCCCGGTCCGATCCGGGCGGGACGCGGCAGCCTCCTCAGTCCCAGCTCCGCCCCACGGCGCTCCACGCAGGTTCGGCGCTGGTGCGGCCGGGAAGGACCCGACCCCGAGGGCCCTCCACCGCACGACCTCCGGCCTCGGGGCGTGTAGATGTGCCCCGGCCCCGCCGCCGCCGCGATGCGGCCGGGGAAGTCGGGCCGGCCGGGAAGGATATCGGCCCTGGGCTGGACGCCGGCAGGCTCGTCAGTCACTAGGCCGCAGCAGAAGGGGAGGCGATCCTCGGGACACCAGTGCTCCGATCCGCCGTCCGAGGGGATCGGGGCAGAGCGGAGAGTTCGGGGAAGCTCCGTGGTCAGGTAGGGGAGGATTGCAGCAGCTGGAGACGATGGGTGCAAGGCGGATGACGGAGGGGGTCCGGAGCACTCTTAGAGTGCGACCGCCATCTTGACGCCTCAGGCCACGCCTCCTAATTTATTTGTTTTTATATATATATTTGTAATTTAATAGTGAAGCAATTGTTTATAAATAGTTATGATAAAAGATTTACTTATTTATGCAGTCACCTATAAACATGTTAAACATGGAATAATATAACCATAAGTAATATGTACGTTGTTAAGCAGATCTAACAAATATCTAGATATGTATAAACATAATTATTATACACGCTTATACAAAGCAATACACATACATAGGTACACATCTATAGTCCAAATAAATGCTTATATACAGAAGGATATGCTGTATATTTAAGTTGAGTATGGTGGTTATGTGGGGAAGAGCTAACTCTTGAGTAGTCTTCTGAAAATAAGGTAGTTATCTGTGGATCTTATGTTTGGGTTCCATAGTTTGGCTGCTTGAACATTGAAGGATGTGCCACCTATGGTTTTTTTCTTGTATGGTGGGATTTTGAGGCGAGGTGCCAATTTAGAGCGGAGGTATCTTTGTTGAATGTATTTGGTGATATTATTCCTGATGAAGAGAGGTCCTGTTCCATGTATTGCTTTGTGGGTGATTCAGAGCAGCTTGAATGTGGATCTTCTGGCTACCGGTAACCAATGTAGGGCCTTCAAGGCAGGGTGTGAGCTTGTGCTTTATATGTAAGAGTAGTCTGGCAGCAGAGTTCTGAATCCAATATGATCACTATCATCTGCATATTGTAGTGATTTCATGCAAAACGTATTAACGTTGGAGGGTGGGTTCCCTTAACCCTGATTGCGGCAAGCAGGTTCACAACGCATAGGTTGAAAATCAGGGGGCCAGTACACAGCCCTGTTTTAAGCATCTGCTTGTTCATATTTTCTTTGTTACTTCATTATTATGTGCCAGTTTGACCTTTACCCGCATGTTCCAGTACAAGGATTGAATATCCCTAAGGAAGGGAGTTGGAATGCCCCATCTGGCAAGTTTAGACCAAAGCTTATTGCGGTCTACACAGTCAGAGGCCATACGGTAGTCAATGAAAGCAACTGATTACATTTCTTATAAATCATTGGCTCATCCAGAAACATTGAGGGCGCCAGGATGTTGTCTGTGGGGTTGCAGTCCCCCTGGATCCAGTTTGAGATAGTAGAATTAGATTTGCTACTGCAACTCAATCCTCCAGCTCTTCTAGGGGCCAGTGCAATGTCGCTCGGAAACTGTTCCCAACGAATCGGTCTCGAATAGTTTCCGAACGAATCGGGTTCTGCAAGTCTGTACGATCGATTACGATGTTTCCCAACCTCATTCGGTAGAACTCGTATTGATTAATGGGAGCCTGTGTTCGAACATGAACACAGGCTCCCATTGAACAAGCATTGTAAAGCCAATAGGTCTCACCTTGTCATATTGACTTTGCCAATGGTTTTTATGCACGCTGAGCAGCATCCCCGGTGCTTTGCATTGTGGCAAAATTCGGGGGAAAACCTTGATGTGAACAGGGTGCTATTTTGTAGATGCTCACACTACGCATGCACGCATCTACAAAATTACGTGGTGTTCGTTTTCTTATTCAGTTACCGATCTGAGTTGGATTTGTAATTAGTAGAAAATAAATAATGCAAAAGCCTTTTTTTTTTTTAACGGATGGGTAGGCGGAAAGTGGCAGTAACACAAGAGAGGGTGGTGGTGGATAACAGCAATACTGGGAGGTAACAGCAACATGGGAGGGGGCACAAATCCCAGCAGGGTGTGGAGGGTGCAGATTTGGGGAAGGCAATGGAGAGAAACAAACCAGCGAGTGAAAGTGGGAGAAGTACTCGAGAAACAGCAACACAGAGTGCATGGAGTGCTTAACACAAAAGAAACAAATGAATTAATGACATGGGCTACAACAAGGTTATTAAACTGCATTGGGCTCTCCTGCTATCGGTGGCATTACCATTTTACCATTTATGGCAGTTAAGGTCCGCTGTATTCTATATGCACAAATCCTGGGTGCTGCTGCAGCACGTGTTCATATTTAAAGGAAGAATATCCCATAAGCCCTAAATAATGATATCTGACAAAGGTAGTTAACGTTTGATTGGGGCGGGTTACCCTTCAACACATTCCTGAGCTCTGGCGTGACTGCAATTCTTCGGCGACGCTCAGAACTCCTTTCTAGTGAGAGCCATGACGTCACCTTCAAGTATCCAAGCAGGGTCTCGTGACACAGTGTCGACATCCCCTTAACCCCTACAGTATGGAGCAAAGCACCAACCCACAAAGATCATTAGAGCAGCTTCGCTCCTTAACGGCCACATTTGTTCGGTTGGTTTTACTGAAAGAAATCCAGCTGCTAAACCCTGCAAAGAACAAGCTGCACCAACTGGTGGGAAAACACCAAGCTGCAAGTTCCATGGAGAGTGAAAGGATGAAAAACGGGCAGTACAAGTACAACTCAAGTGTTATTTTATATGGAAGGTCCAAGATGAAACTGCGTGGCCTGAGGCTTGAAAACAGGTGAAACTGCGCCCAAAATGGGGACGTTTATGGACAGAAATTCACCAGAAAACTGCAGTTAGGGCTTCGTTTGACAACACATCTAGAGCTTAGGATGATCAGACGTCACAGATTTGTCGGGACACTTACAAATTTAGAACGCTCCAGGCACATGTCTGTAAATATATCACGCTGTTTCTTCAAAGAGGAACGACTGGTACAGAGGAGAGAAGTCTTGCTGTGTTCCCGTGGAGGATCACTTACCAAGCTGCAATTAAGTGTCACAGATCCTGCGAGTCCAAGCTGGATTTAATTTTCCCTGTATCATTGTCAACAAGCATTGGCACGTCATGCTGCCGCGAAAGTGAAAGTGATCGCGATGCACTTAATGACCCGTGACGGAGGAAAGACAGATGGCGCTGCACAAGGCGTGCACGCTCGCGTGAACGCAAGCTTGAGGCCAGGAAAAGCCTCTGGTAGCACTTTGAAACCCCATAATCCAAATGTCTCGCAGAGCAGCGCATGAGCTGACTCAGGCGAGACCTAAAAAGGGGTGGTTGGGGAAAACCCTGCACCCTGTGGCAGGCACCCCATGGTGCCCGCCTACATTGTGCAGGGGTTGGGAAGAGGGGTCCCTTATGTACCCCACCAGATCTCCAACCGGACACATCCGGGTGAAGGGGCCCGTAACGGTCCCCAAAGACAGATTCCGACAGCCGCTTTCGTATCAGGCAGACAAAATCGAACGCCTGTCAATCCGGTCATCGTAATCGCTCGTTCGGAAACCATGTCCCTAGAGCTGTACGATTCGGCCCGAAAGACTAGGCTGTCCGAATATTTTTCGGAACCGATTCCGGACTGCCCGAACGGTTTCCGGGCATCGTAATCGGTCGTTGGGAAATGTGTACGATCTGCTCGGAAACAGCGGTCTCGAATCGGATTCTGCAATACCGAATCCCATTCGGAGCTTTTCTGAACGACATCGTAATCGCCCTTAGTTGTAATTTTGTATAGAACGAGTCTATACATCCAACAGTGCAATCAGTCTGTAATTTGTAGCAAGCCCCAGTTCACCTTTTTGGTAAATCGGATGCAAGATAGAGCCTCACATGATAAGGGGACTATTTGAGTTTAAAATGCTCAGCTATAGAGGTTGAGAAGAGTAGGTGCCCAAAAATCAATATTAGATGTAGAGATGGCAGTGGGAAGGCTATTGGGACCTGAAGCACTGTCTGATCTTGGATTTCTTATAATGGATAGGCATGTGCCAAGTGCTAAAAGAAGATTCTGCATGAGACTGGGTATATGGGGAAGCGCAATCTCCTAAGCTGTCCACCTATAACATATTGATGTGGACAGTCCAGGCTATTTTGGGTTTAGTCCAGGTGACTCTAGTTGATTCTTTGCCAGCAATTTCGGCTGCCTCCACAAACTCGATTAATTCCATGCTGTGAGAATTCAAAGATTTCAAGCCCTTCTCTGAGTGAAGAAGCCTCGGCATATTCCCTCAACTGAATATGTCATGCTGCTCCTTTGAGTTATAATCAGGTGTCAAAAGGATGGATCGTGAAGTATGTTTCGGCTTTGCGATCCACTTGAGCCAGGATTCGTACTTGAGGTTTTTGACTGAGCTAGAATCTTGGTGGGCATTCCGAGAGTGTTGCAGCGAACAGGATTTATTCAGAGAGAATTTCCCTAGATGCTGGGAACACTTGAGGTAGGGCACTAGGGTTTGTTATGACAGTTATAGGAGACACATACTGAAATGGTTGCATGATTGTGCTGGATAACTTTTTTCCTAACTGTGTTGTCCCTGTAAGTCCTGCTGTATTGTATGATAATTAGCTGGAGCAAGTTGTGGGGGCCTGATTTCTGACACTGTTTCTGATGATTGTGCCCTTTGGTCTTTAAAAGTGGCCACATTGTGCGTTGTTGGGCCAGCTGGTGGCCGTATGTGAAGTTTGAAACAAAGTAGAATACGAAGCTGACTTTTCGTGCACATGGGTAGCACATATCCGAGTTTGTGGCTTTGTGTGGTTCGCCTAAAACACTTATTGCAGCTGGTGGATCCACTAGTATGCTCTCCTCTTTTCCAGCTCCTCCAAGGCTTTCTCGGATATGATAATCCTGGCCCCCTGATATAACCTTCTGTAAAAAAATAGTTGTCCAGAGATTTTTGATATGTGTTTTTGGATCGTCTGAGAAGTAATTTAGCTTGCAGACATTGCTGATCCGGGTCAAATTTTCTAAGCGACATTTTAAAAAATCGTGAATTTGTTGCAGTGATGATGTAATAATTCAGGAAACCATGAGACCTATATACTTCATTTTGGTGTCAAAACATATTTTTTGGGGGCAAGTAGTCTTATAGAGACAGAAAATCACTCCTCGGAGCAACCTTCCACCATATTTCAAAATGGCGGCTATAATAGAGGAAGAAGAGAACATATAGAAATGAAACAAATAATAATGTTTGTAATCCTTTATGTATACACCAAACAATGTTTATGATCTGAATATGAAAAAATGTTTATCGCTCCTGTTTAAGACACATTTTCTAAGGTACACTTTATTGATTTGTTTGGCAGCTGTGTGTGGTACATTTGAGAAGAGCATATTGACAGGACTCTTCTGTAGCACAGGTTTTGTCAAGTACATGTACGTGTAAGTTCTTTCGGTAGAGGCTTTAGAAATTTTGTAGGTTTTAGCACCCATCAATATCTTTCCAACCAAATTCACACAGATTTTCTCTACATATGCTTGAGCCAAAACATTTACACATCTTCCTGATCCAGTAGAACACTCCTTTAATGTGTCCATGCACAGAATATGACGTTGGTGGAAGGTCACTTAGTAGGACTGATCTCTTGAACTCACTGTACCGAAGATCGTCACGTGTGACAGTCAGCACGCGCTTTCCACACATGCACAAGGTATTTTTCTACATCTTTAAAGTCACTTTCTTCTTCAACTCAGCAAGTCCTTTTAGAAACTTCACAGGTTCAGCAGTTAAGCTCCGAGCTTTGTTCCAGTTTTGCTCATAGTGCTCGTCACCTGTAACAATATATGTGCCTTGATAAGAACACTGGGCATCTCTGAGCCAAGCTTTGTACAGATTATGAAACGGGATGAAGTGTCTTTTCTCGCCTGTGCCAAACGCATCCATAACTCTGACAATCCTCGACTTATGAACATTGCAATAAATCTAACTAGCACAATAATATCTGTGTCATTTGACAGCACAATAACTCGATTGGAACCATTTCAAACAGCCCACTCAACATGTGGCACCACACAAAGGTCAGCTTCCTCCAATGTGCTGTTAAGTTCTTGAACAATATGGCCCGTACCTTTGAATATCTCTCTGCAGGCACCAACTCCTCATTGACAATCATTCCACTTGCAATAATTGGAAATTCAGTGTTCACTGAAGCATCAGCAATGTTTTGGCTAGTTAACATCTCCAAGTTCATCTTGTTCAATTTTGATGACCAGAATTTATCAAGTTGCACAGGTATAGGTGTTGAATTTTCGATGCTGGCAACGCCAATTGTTCCACTTGTAGACATTCGTCTGATTCTCTCTCATTCTTTGACAGTTAAAAATAACTGTCAAAGACAATGTGCAGTTCTTGCAAGAAGGTGCACACTGACTTTGATATCTGTAGAACAATCTGAATGACCTCTCTCCGAGTTTTGCATGGATGAAATCTTGACCTTTCGCAATTGCGACATATAGTCCACAACAACAGCAGTTTTCAATGAGGACAGCTTTTCAATTGGAATTCTTCAAGTGAAAGGTTTTTTTCGAGTTCTTGTACGAGTTTGTGCTTCACTGGTTTGATTGCAGCATCTCCATCAAATAATGTGTTTATTGAAGACTGTCCTTGATAAATTCACCCAGTTCTTTTGCTGCATCCATCTCTTTATGTGCTTGAAAAGTTGTTTTTCTGTAACCTGTTTTGTAGTGGCTGGTTGGACGAAACTTTTACTATGGCAATTTAAAGCGTGTAAGTTTAGCTTTAGTGATTGTCAAACAGCTTTTTCTCTTTCAATATAAATCTCCTGCTTCCAGTTCTGCGTATAGTTTAGATCCATGTTCCAGACACATCTAGTAGACGGTCTTTATATCGTTATCCACATATTGTGTAGTTGCACAGGCTCAGTCATTTCTAAAGGGTTTCCTTTTCTGCATGAAAT
>CAWUFW010032390.1:0-14009 GCA_963921515.1 Calotriton arnoldi | reverse complement strand
GTTGTTGTCCGTTGCTTCACGGTGGGCCGGGGTCCCTGTGCTGTTGTCATTGAGTGTCCTTGGTCTGTCCGTGTCGGCGGGGGTGGTCTGTGTGTTGGCAGATGTTGGAGGAGTGGGTGCAGGGGGTGCAGATGGTGGTCCTGCTGGTGCTGCATGATGACTCACACCGGAGGGGCCAGGTAGGTCTTCGCCATCTGAGGAGGGCAGAGGCTGTTCCACACCAGAGAGCTCAGGGTCCCCCGGAGCCTGGGACAGGGACTCCTCATCATCTGCTGCTGTGTCCCCATCATCACCTGTTTTTGGAAGAGACACACAATGTATGTTATGTTTCTACAGGCATCAATGGTTCAAACACCTGACAGTTGTGACTGTACCTCTGGATGCGGGCCTGTACATTGCATTGTCCTAAGTTGTCACAGTCAGAGGTTGATATTGGTGTAGCACATTGTCCTGCCAACCTGAAGCATTTCAATGTGAATGTTGAGGTGTGTGCATGACCAGCATTGGTGGTATTTGGTTGACATCCGGCCCTCCTTCTCCCCCAGCCCAGTTATCCCACTATGAAGCATGCCACCCTTGCAGTGGGTGCAGGTTAACTCTCAGGATGTCAGTCAGTGGTGTCCTGCTGTTGGTTGGTGCCCAGTTCCCAGCAGGGCCTGGTACTCCCCACAACAGAGCACCATTGTCAGACATCTTTGAAGTGGCTTTTCACTCCCTGTGAGGTGTGCATGCTTCAGTGTGAGCTTGCTGGGCCATGTGGGTGGGGGATGTTGAGCTGTGACTACCACTCCCATCATGCTATTGCCTACACCCCCTTCCCAGCATGCCCATACTTCCTTCCTTTTGAGTGGACTTCACTGTGTGTGAGTGTGACAGCAATGGCAAGATGGCTGACAGTGTGGTCCTTTTGTTTGTTGGTGCCCAGTTCCCAGCAGGGCCTTGTGCTCCCCACAGCTGAGGCCAGTGTCAGACATCTTTGAGGTGGCTTTTCACTCCCTGTGAGGTGTGCATGCTTCAGTGTGAGCTTGCTGGGCCATGTGGGTGGGGGATGTTGAGCTGTGACTTCCACTCCCATCATGCTATTGCCTACACCCCCTTTCCCAGCTTGCCCATACTTCCTTCCTTTTGACTCTGCTTCCCTGTGGGGTAGTGTGCCTGTGCTGACAGGATGGCTGACAGTGTTGTTCTGGCGTTAGTTTGGCTACAAGTCCCAAAAGTGTCCCTGTGCTTCACACAGCATAACCCAGGGTGGTGGTTCTTTGTGGGATATTTAATTAGAGTGTGAGGCAATGCATTCTCCCAGGTGAGTTGTGTGGTGTTTGTGTTAAGGGTGTGTGTGAGAAAAGCTGCTGGTAACTATGGTCAGTGCTGTCAGTCCTCCTTCCCACCCAGCCAGATATCCCACCATGGAACGTGCTTCCATTGCAGGGAGTGCAAGTTGGCTTTCAGGATGTCAGTCAGTGGTGTCCTGCTGTTGGTTGGTGCACAGTTCCCAGCAGGGCCTTGTGCTCCCACAGCAGTACCCAGTGTCAGCCATCTTGTCAGTTCTTTTCCACTCCCTGTGATGTGAGCATGGTTCAGAGTGGTGTTGATGGGCCAATTGTGAGGGTGACCAATATCTGTGACTACAACTCCCATCATGCTATTGGCTACACTGACTTCACCAGCATACACAGAATTCCTTCCTTTCAGTGAGCTTCCCTGTGAGGTGGTGTTCTAGTGATGGCAAAATGTCTGACAGTGTTTGTTGGTTAGATTTGTGCCACTGCCTTGCTCTATTTGTTGTTAGGTTTGTACATGTCATGACACAGTTACATATCACTATGAGATGGCAGGTATTGTGTTTGTCTGACTAACATACACATCTTGGGATGATTATGTTTTGGTTACTGTGGCTTTGCTAACGGTGCATGGTTTCACTATCCCCTTGACAGTGATGTGTGTGTATTGTCACACAATATTGGGTATATTGGTTGTGTACTCACCAGGCTCTGGGATGTTTGATAGTCCATGTACGCTCTCTGGTGGTAGGATGGCCCGCACCTTCTCCTCCCAGGGCCTGAGGTATACTGGTTTGGCAGGAGGGCCACTGCTGGTGCGATGACTCAAGGCGTAATCCTTCTTGAGTAGGGCCTTGACCCTCCTGCGCACATCATACCACCTGTTCTGGATGTCTTCCTTTGTGCGCAAACATGGTGATTGTGCGTTCACCCTGTCGACGATCCTCTCCCACATCTTGTTTTTTTGCGACATGGGGGTCTGTTGGACCAATGTACCAAACAACTGTGGCTCTACCCTGAGGATTTCATCTACCAGGACTTCCAATTCACTGTCTAGGAACTTTGGATTCTTCTTTGGGGGCATGGTGATGGGTGGTGGTGGGGATTGATGTGTGTGTTTGTGTGCAAGTGAGGGTGGGTGAGTGTAGGTTTTGCTGGGTGCATGTGAGGGTGCTATTTGGGAGGTGCTAATGGTGTGTGGCTTGTGTGATGGATGAGTTGTGGGTGTGTCTGTGGTTGCTGTCTGATGGTGTTCTGTGCTGGCAGGTCATTTGAATTTGCAAAGGATCATGGTAGGGATTTGTGGCCTTTATATGGGTGGAGTTGTGGGTGTGTCTTTGTTCCATCTATTTTTCCCCCTGTATTTATTGACTTTGTCATTGTTTGTTTGGCCCTTTTTTTTGTATTTTTTCCTTTGTAGTTTTTAGGCATGTAGGAGACGTTCTTCTGACCGAGTAGGACGCTGCAGTTGGCTCGTGCGAGCTTCTCCGAGTCTTTCAAGCTGTGTTTCTGCTATGTTTCATGTGCGGCGTACGCGTCAGTCGCGGAGTATTGGGTTGCTTCGGCTCCCTGTTTTGTATGCGTGTCGGTCGTACGGCTTGAGCTCCGTGCGACTCGGTCTGGTTTTACACGCATTGCATCGTACTGCGCGGGTCGGAGTTCGCGGGTACGTTTCTGTCGGGTTCATTCCTGGTGCGTGTCGGTCGGTTCGATTCGCGTGGTTTTCCGGCTGGAGAGCTGGTTTCCGTGCGGTTCGGTCGTTCGGCTTGTGTTCCGTACGAGTCGGTCGTAATTCACATGCATTGCATCGTACTACGCGGATCGGGCAGCGCCGGTACGTGTCGGTCGGACTAAATTCTCGTACCGAGTCGGTCGGTACGTTTTCCGGCCTGAATCGGAATCGGCCCCTTAGTGTGTGAAAAGCAATGGATTGGAATCCTACCTAGAGTGATTGCCAGTGATTTAGACACATATGGCAGTCCCCTGCCTAGAGTGACTTAGTGTGTGAAAAGCAATGGTTTGGAATCCTACCTAGAGTGATTGCCAGTGATTTAGACACATATGACAGTCCCCTGCCTAGAGTGACTTAATGTGTGAAAAGCAATGGATTGGAATGCTACCTAGAGTGATTGCCAGTGATTTAGACTGCACGCATTCCTTTTTCACCTTTTGTGTGTCTGATGAAGGGTACGCATACATAATATCGAGTTGTAAATATCGATATGCCATAATATCGATGTTTAAATTTCGATATGACAGAATATCGACCTGCAAGAATATCGACTACAAGAATATCGACATGCAGGTAAGAAATATCGTTTTACTTAATATCGAAGTTAGTAATATCGTAAGTCAAAATATCGTTGTTAATAATATCGGAAAAAAAATGTGTTTTTTATGTTAGAATATGTGTTAAAAGTATAGGTTATTTTTTTAATGTATGTTTGAATTTTTTATAAGTAATTAATTTTATGTTAATTTTTTTTGCGTATTTTCGTTCCGTAGCGGGTTGTGGGTTTATAGGGGAATAGGGTGGGAAGTAATTTAATTGAAATGAATTAATTAATACATTTATTAATTAATATTAATGTATTTAATAATTTATAATGTTAATTGTGTTCATTAATTGGTTATTAATTATGTTTTAATTGATTCTTAATTAATAATAATTAATTGGTAAATATGTTAAATGTGTAATTTTTTTAGGTGTGGGTTGTGGTTTTATAGGGGAGAAGGGTGGGAAGTAATTTCATTATAATTAATTAATTAATAATTTTATAAATTAATATTTATGTAATTAATATTTTCTATTGCTCATTGTGTTAAAAAAAATCTTAATTAGTTATTAATTAGATATTAATTATTAATAATTAATTGGTAAATATGTTAATTGTGTACTTTTTTTAGGGGTGGGTTGTGGGTTGATAGGGGAGTAGGGTGGGAAGTAATTTAATTGTAATTCATTTTTAAATACTTTTATATATAATATTTATTTAATGTTATTTTAAAGTGTTAATTGTGTGATCTAATTTATTTTTGATTGTTTTTAATTTGCTTGTTAATTGTTATAAATTAATTAATTAATTGATATTTAATTATGCTAATTGTGTAATATTTTATAATGTTGGTGTTATTGTTTATAGGGAATATGGTGGGAGGTTAAATATTTTTGAGAAATTAATTATTTGTTAATTAATGTTAATTATTTTGCAGGAGTGGAAATACTAAATTATTCCCCTCCGCTATCCAACACTTTCCCTACTGTTGCATTTGCTGGAGTGGGAATAGTAAATTATTACCCTACGCTATCCAACATTTTCCCTACTGTTACACTTGGTCGAGTGGGAATAGAAAATTATTCCCACCCGCTATCCAACACTTTCCCTACTGTTGCACTCACTGGAGTGGGAATAGTAATTTTTACCCCCCCGCTATCCAACACTTTCTCTACTGTTGCACTCGCTGGAGTGGGAATAGTAATTTTTACATACCCGCTATCCAACACTTTCCCTAGTGTTGCACTCATTGGAGTGGGAATAGTAATTTTTACCCACCCGCTATCCAACACTTACCCTACTGTTGCATTTGCTGGAGTGGGAATAGTAATTTTTACCCTACGGTATCCAACACTTTCCCTACTGTTGCAATAACTGGAGTGGGAATAGTAATTTTAACCCCTCCGCTATCTAACACTTTCCCTAGTGTTACACTTTGTGGAGAGGGAATAGTAAATTATTCCCCTCCGCTATCCAAAACATTCCCTACTGTTGCAGTTTTTGGAGTGGGAATAGTAATTTTATTCCCTACGCTATCCAACATTTTCCTATTGTTATAGTTAATGTAGTATAAAATATTTTTTTAGAAATAAATATAAATTTTAATATTTTAATTTATTATATATATAATTTATTTTTATATTTATATTACAGCTTTATGTATATATATGTATTTATACTTTTTATTATGTTTCTAACATTTTATAATCAAATAAAATAATTATTTATTAATATTTTTTAATTCATATATATATAATTTTTTTAAATATGTATGTTTTTTTATATATTACATTTATTGTTTATCATCTTTAACTATTTTAAATAATTGTAACTATGTTTTTGTTAATTATATTTATTTTTGAATTAATTTTATATTATTTTTAAGACATTTAAAAACAACGATATTATTTACAATGATATTTTAAACAACGATATTTTGGTTTCGATATTTTTGTACTTACCTTTGTAGAGATAGGATGTCGATATTCTGTCCATCGATATTCTGGACTCGATATTGTTGTAGGTCGATATTCGGTCCGTCGATATTATGTCAGTGATCCCTGATGAAGATGTTCTTATGTCTTTACTGAAATACCCTATCCTCCCCTGCTGTGATCAGGGTGGATTGTCCATGTAATCTTATAATATAGATGCAGCATCCAAAGATGAAATGTTCGACTAATAGGTAGGTTAAAATAAACAGGCTTGTACTTGGTATAACAAGTGTTTTTTTTTCCTTACTTACTGAGTTAGTATCTTCTTTGAGTAATACCTTTCTCACACGTACAACCTAAACGGGGGTAGATGTTGTGCTTTGCTTAGTGCAGCATAATCCTTTGTTGACTACTACACTCCAGCATTCCAGAACAGAGTATATAGGGTGCCCGAGGACCATAAGGATCTAGCACCTTCTGTGGAGATGGGAAATTGAAACTGATGGAGCGACTGAAGTCCGGACTGTGATTCCAAAATATTTGACAGAGATTTTTGAGAAAAGGAAGAAACAAGTTTTGTTTTTTCAAGTAAGAGCTGGAGAGAGAAAGTGGATAGGAGAGCCCTGAGAGTGTGGAATACAGTTTTGCTACCTCCAAGATATATCCCCATCTGGCTTAATAGAACCAGCACATGTCCAAAATTAGCTCTTTCTCGCATGCAGTCAGGTCATTGAATCAAAAACTGTACACCTTCAAGAGGCCTAACTATCTTTGAGGTACAAAAACCATAATTCCTTCTGCCCTTTATATGCAAATGAAGCAGCCCTGCTCGACATCCTTGGAAAAGAGATGCAAAGGCTGAACAGCTGTAAAGACATTGTAACCTGGAAGAGGCATGGCCTTGGTTACCAACCCCATAGTAAGCCATTGGATGCAAACTGTTTTGTCTCAATATAAGTCTCAGAATAAGTCAACATGTAATTGTTCTTTGTGCACATTGTTACCGCCTCATCTTTTCTACAGTTAATATCTCTCTTCCAGTTACTCAACTCTCTGAACTTCTAAACTCACCCCTGCTTTATCACTTTTAACATTGCTTACATCCCTCTACTTTCTGTACTGTGATTTTAGGTCCTCCAGATAATAGCTAAATCATATTAGTCAGCAACTGGTGGTTACCTTTACAGTCTCTTCTCCTTGCTAAGTGTACCAATGCAGTTGATAGAGAGTTTTTAAGAAATGAAAATGAATGCAATTAACGTGTAGAAATAACGTGTAGGCCTGAAACGGAAAGCCACATTATAAAAGGCAAATGGGAGCACTAGGCTTCCACAGCTGTATATGTTAAGTTAGAACGGCTTGGAGTGCAATTTTCTTTTTTCCACTGACCTAAGGTCAATAATGTCAGTAATGTGAAGACGTGAAGAGTTAAATGATACAAATGTGATGAACTGAACATGACGTAATAGAAAATGTTAGATTTCGACCTTCCCATAGAGATATTTTTATAGAATACAATAATATATTAAATTATTGAGTTAAATTTCTATCCAAATATTTCTTCATGAACAAATTTCGCAAGCTAGAATGTGTGAGAAAGCCATGATTTCATCTGTGTATTAAGAGGCCTAACCATGAACCAAACCTCAACTAGTGCAATGGCAATAAATTATTTTGTTTAACATGTAATATCTGTAAGTCTTTTGTCCTGAAACTGCTTAGATGCTGGAAGCTTTCCTGTTCCCATGAAGACACTGAATTTCTGTTGGAGGACTAGGCAGACGAATGCAACATTTGTTTTATTTGTAGATATCAAAATGTTATAATAGTGTGTATTCCCAGAGTAGGAGGAGAGATTCTTCAGACCCTTTCCAGACTCTCTGCTGAGCTCTATGCTGAGACCCATTCATATTCCCTTTGCCTGAATCTATGCCGTTTTAGGACTCCACAGAGTATCTGAGCTTCTCTTTATGCAAAGTACTTATTGAATGACAAATTGCTTAAAGCTTTATGCTTTCATCTCTCGATTTCCTACTCTTTATTGGTTCAATGATGCTTTTTTCTTCTTGAGATTTAGACTAGGGATTTTCATATATGGGACCTGCTTTATGCATTATTTTCTGTATTGTATTATGATCAATTGATGACTTATAAATAAATACTTACTAAAGATTTTAATAAAACCCTTTAAACTCCCACCAAAATCTCATCATGGACTCCCAAGATTTTACTTAACTGTAATGGTTACATTGAATGTGATTTGCAGCTCCTGAATAATTCTTCAGCTACACCCAAGGTCCTATTGACAACAGGCCCAGTAAAAGCAGGGCCTTTTTCTTTCGGATGCATTTTGGATAATCCTGATATCATAAACCAAATTAATTATAAAAGGTCCTTTATTCGTCAAAGTTGGTAGCAGAGGACAGTTTACGTAGCGAGAAAGAGGAGCTGCAATAATTAAAAAAATGCCCAAGATAGATAGATAAATGCCCAGTTCCCATTTGCGCAAAGCTGGAGTTTGAAGGCTGACGGAGTGCGGTTTCTAAGACGGTTGCAAGTGCTGAACTGGAGGTGTGAGTATTGATAGGGTTATACGTCATAAATTGTTTTAGTGATTGTGATTTGCTCAAGTATTGGTGTTTTTAAAGGACATTTTGATGTGTGTAATTTGCTGATGCTTTTGTGGTTTTTGTTGAAGAAGATAAAGAAGTTATCGAACTAAGAAGTAGTCTAAGATCCCGGAATAGATAGATAAACAAAGAGTTGAATTTGGTATTGTTGTCTGCTAATGATTTGAAGTGCAGGTAGTGAGACGTCATCAACTGCACAATTGAGATAGGGACAGTAACATTGTTGTGATTGTACTAATATTGATCAGTGTTAGTGAAAACTGATGCACAAAGGTGACACGCCATTGATTAGGTGAGTTCCCGTTGGTTGAGATTTCATTGTTATGCATGAAATTCTTTTGGTTGAGAAAAGTCAGAGGCAGTACAAAAACCTGAAAAAATTCTGGTTGTTGAATAGTTCTATAGTTTTTTTTTGAAGAAGCAAAGACTGTTTTTTATGTTGCTTTGAATTGTAGAATTGAAGATATGTGTGTGTACAAAGAAATTGTAAAGGAGGGTGAGTCGCTGCAAGGTCATGTTGCTATGTCATATTGTGTTGCACTGGTATTGGTCAGTTGGTATGAAACGCCGTGCTGAGATTGGTTGAGCTGTGTGAAGAGTCACACTGCTATTGATTGATTGATTTACAGAGCCGCACTGAGATTGGGAGAAGGGCTTATTGAAATCTGATGTATACCGAGCAGAATCAAAACATTAAAGGTTTATATTTTGTGCTTTTCCATTTGTTGAATTAAATTTGAAATTGTGAAATTTTTCAAGGCTTTTAAAGACTAAATGAGAGGTGATATGACTATTGCTGTTTGGTAAGGTGAAGAGGCACATCCTTAGGGTACGCCCGCTTACACATGATGATTCAGGAAGGGTTACACAAATGTGTATGGCTTAGTCAATGGTGCAAGATTACTGACAAAGAGAGTGAATTGAGTTTTCCAAGATGGGAAACATTGGAGCTTTAGAGATCAGTTTTTCACTGGGTCCTGATGAATTGCCACTGATCCTCCAGACTATTAGGCAAGAAACATGTCGACCCCTTAAGAGTAGAGCGCAGTTATCCTGAACCATTAATTCAGATAGTCGCCACTCTTCCTTTTAACCAGGTGGGGAGCCAACCTGAATAAAAGTCATTCTTTGGACTACCCAACCTGTTTTAATCACTTTCCATTACACCACATCTACACTTCTTAGGTTCCTTATCTCCACTGCACCAAACGGCAAGGAACAAAAGATCTCCGCCAAAGAGCCCCTCTTTGGGTGCCCGTCGGGTATTGCAGCGCCGACCCGACGAGGAGCAGGCCCAAATGATGAAGCATGACACCTAGCTGGCTGGGTGTGTGAGGGCCCTAGTTCCGTAAGGAGGAATTCCCCTCTCACCAATTATTTAAGGACTGTCATTTCTCTTTGTGACAATACACATTGTTGATCTCTCTTAACTTCTCTTGACCCACCTAAGGAACTGCCTACCCTCTTCTCTAGTGTTGGCTTGGGCATGTATGCTGGAACTTCCAAAAGCCCTTCTGTCCCCTCCTTGTTGATTAAACATTGGAGCTTAGAATTATTGACAGATTGAGAGAGGCACTTTGTGATATGAAGCTACCATTTAGGACTACACAATTTGAAGCTTTTAAGTGCATAGGAGAAAATGGCTTGAGAGAGATAGAGAAATACCAGAGACGAACAAAGCACGCTGTGAAAAATTATGCAGTTGCTGTATGGGATGAACAACAGCATAGATGGAGAAAGGCAATAGTGGAGAGAACTAGATTATATCCTGCAATTGCTAATGATAAATCAGAAAAACCTGAGAAACCCCAAAAGGCTAAAGCCAAAGGGGAAAAAGAGACAAAGGAAGAAACTAAATCAAATACTGATTCAGGAGATTACATTTTGGATGAATTATTGGCTGCATGTCCTTCACCTTATGTGGGTCCAGTGACTAATACTGATAGTACAACAACTAATAATGTGACAGTAGCTCCAGCTCCTGTTGATCCAAATGCATATCAAATTGACAGACCATTGGCAATCACCCAGCCTGTTGTAGCTCAGCCTACAGTGACACAGCAGGTGATAACACAGCCTGTGTTGACACAGCCTGTTATGAGACAGCCTGTTACAAAACCAGTAATAACAAATAATGTACCAGCACAAGTAGGGACAGTTCAGACGGTAATGCCTACCTGTGTTACTACTTCCATTGTGACTGCACCAGCACCCGTTACTAGGGTGATCACAACACAGCCAGCAGAGGTGTGCATACCGAATGCCCTGATACATTTTATCCCAAATACATGAGCTATAGGAGCTGATAGAGGAGCACCAGTGACAGGGTTTATTCTGACTTTGCAGAATTTACGGATTGCTGTATGGACACCACTGCAGACTACTCATTCATTAGTAGAAGGACAGAGCCTTGTCTTTACAACACAGATGACACAGAATGAGACATATTTGTTTGAGGATGGGATTTTTTCCCTCATAGTTGGAGGATGCTGCCAGAGAAAGTATAAAGACAGAATATAGAGGAGGTTTGGAAGTTAATGGGAGTGCGGAAAGAGAGAGACCATTAAATGTCCCAAAATTAAAAATCGAATTAAAAGAAATAATTAGAGGATGTTTGGATCTTGATCATATAAATCAATGCCAAGAAAAAGAACAGATTTATTTTTGCAAAGAAATCACCACGAGAGCAGCAACAGTACATGACAAACTGATCAAATTGGCAAATAAATACAAAGGGGCCGATTCCGATCTCGGTCGGAGGCGCACCCAATACCATTCGGTCGGGAAAAAAGCCATGCGAAAGCCTGTTTCCCGACCGAACCGTACGCGAGTCCGGCCGAGCGAGTACGATGCGACTCGCCGACCGACTCGTCCGGGCGACCCGACCGCTCCGACCGACTCGTACCCGGATCGTACCGCTCCGACCGACTCGCTCGGACCCGATTCGCACCGCGCAATGGAGACGTTTTCCGGCCGGGTAAGTACGATGCGCACCTCGACCGCTCCGACCGACTCGCGCCGTCCGACTCGAACTCGCTGTCGGAGCCGTACTTTGGGGGTCCGTGTCGGACCCCCTGTACGCGTACCCGCGCGAGGCGCACACAGGGGGGACCCATGGGTCCCCCTACCTGTGCGTGTACGCCGCGAGGCGCTCGCGGCGTACTCGCTGTAGGGGGCGCCCTTGTCCGCCTCGCACCCATTGAGGCAATGGGAGCCCGCGTACGTGTTGTACGACCGGCTCCCATTGAGTTCAATGGGAGTCCGACCGACTCGTGTCCGATAACATACGGACGCATCGTACTCGTTCGGTCGGACTGCACGGGTCCGATTCGGTCGGAAATCTCTCCGGGTCCGGCTCGGTCGGAGAAATTTCCGGCCCGAATCGGAATCGACCCCAAAGTCTATCTTTTAACCCCTTTGCCGCTAGGCCTCCCTCCCTCCCCCCCTGTGCTAAGCCTTTTTTTGGCTATTTGTGGTAGTTCGCGCTTAGGCCCCTGTAACTTTTTGTTCACATAAGGTATCCACGCCAAATTTGAGTCCTTTTCTTCCAACATCTTGAGGATTCTAAAGGTACCTAGGCTTTGTGGATTCCCCTGGAAGGGACCAAGAAATTGGCCAAAATACAGCTAATTTTTGTTTTTTTAGGAAAAAGGGGGAAAAAGTCCTGCAGAAGAAAGCATCTGTTTTTTTCCCTGTAAAAGGTATCACCAAAGGGTTTCTGGTGCTAAAATCACCATCTTCCCAGCTTTCAGGAACAGGCAGACTATTGTCAGAAAACCAAAATTTTCTACACAGCTTTGGCATTTAACTGGGGCATAGCCTATTTTTCCTATTATTTGTGCTTTCAACCTTCTTCCAGTTAGTGGTAGAAATGGGTGTGAAAGCAATAATGGATCCCGTAAAGCTATTAATTTCCGAACAGTAGACAAAAGTGTGAATTCAGCAAGGGGTCATTTGTGTAGATCCTTCAAGGTTTTCCTATAGAAACTAACAGTTGAAATAAAAAGATATGGAAATTGAGTTGACAAAAACAGCCAATTGTGCCAACATTTTCACCTGTAACGTCTTGTAAGTATGGCAGATTTTTTAAAGCAATATACCATTACGTCTCAGGGCTTGAAAAATCCACTCACCCACTACCATTGTCGAGCAATATTTTTTCAGGAGGAGCTATTTTTAGGGACTACTTGCTGAGTTGAAAATCCTCTAACTTCAGGGAAGACAAACTGACTTTTGACCTCTGTCTCTGAAAGCAGAGCAAATGTGACAAGATAACAAGATTTAAAGGCATCTTTATTGCTCACAAAGTGAAACTGCAATAAAAATGCCATTAAATCTTGTTATCTTGTCACATTTGCTGGCTTTCAGAGACAGAGGTCAAAAGTCAGCTTATCTTATTACATTTATTTTTCTTTCTGTAACTTAAGTTAGAGGATTTTGTAAAGTGAACTGTGTGACAAATGAATTGTGCAAAGCGTGTTAAATGAAAGGCTGTAAGATGTCAGGCTTTTTTGTAACCAACACTGAAATAGCTAAGTGAACTGTGCAAACATTTCAAATATATTTCACTAGTTATGAAGACCCATTTTGAAATTCTGTGGTGAAAAAAATATTTTTATAGGATCAAAACAAATTAGAACACTTTAATTGGTGATGTGCAAATTTTAAATATTTTTGCTGAAACACAATTTCCAAAAATTGTTTATGCACTATTATCAGTAAAACTACATTTTAGTGGGAACGTTTTGTGTCCATTTCAATGAAAAATATGCTATCTGAAAATGACAATGCACTACCACATCATGCTTTGGTAATATATTTATGAAAAGTGAGTTTTTAAACATGAACTGGGAATTATTACTGCTCCTGCCCAGATGGCAATGCTATTAGTGAACTAAGAGGCAAGCCAGGAATCACGTGTACCCTATATATGGGCTCAATTCTTGTTATACATGGGACAAACATTTTGGGGTTGATTCCGATCCCGGTCGGAGGCGCACCTAATACCATTCGGCCGGGAAAAAAGCCAGGCGAATGCCTGTTTCCCGACTGATTCGCACATACGTCCGAACGAGCAAGTACGATGCGCACAACTGCCCAAATCCCGACCCAGTCGTACTCACCCAATACAGGTCCAGTTCTCCGACCGATGCGGATCCGGAAACGCAGAATCGAGTCGCACGGAAGCCAAAATGCAGCCCCGTCCGGCCGGACAAGTACGATGCGCTTTCCGTACGCGCCGAACCAGTCGCTACGCACGGCACGTCAAAGCATCCGGGAGAGGCGCACATAAGCTCCGATTCGCGCCACAAGACGATCCACGGCTACGAGACGAACACGCCAGCCACGAGGACGAGGCGAAGCAAAGAGAAAGACGAACGAGACGAACCAACCATGAATCCCATCGTGCCGATCCTACCAATATTCTACATCTATTACCGGAACAGGCACGGACGCGTACGGCGCAGAAGGTAAGTCAGACACCAACCACAAAAACAAACTACACGTACCCGACATATCACACACACAGAGGGATGCAGAAATTACTTACACCAGCAACAGCAGCACCATAGGGGCGGGATGGCTATCACCAATGCCACATATACACATAGGGGCCTGGATGCCAACAACTAACACCACCACTACGTAGGGGGTGCTAGATGCCTGTCACTACTACCACCTCTACCCATGGGTGCCAGATGCCTACCACTACTACCACCTCTACCCATGGGGGGCTGGATGCCTACCACTACTACCACCTCTACCCATGGGGGGCTGGATGCCTACCACTACTACCACCTCTACCCATGAGGGGCAGGATGCCTACCACCACTACCACCCCTACTCAGGGGGTGCCAGATGCCTACCACTACTACCACCTCTACCCAT
>CAWUFW010032389.1:0-14011 GCA_963921515.1 Calotriton arnoldi | reverse complement strand
TGTTGTGGCGAACAGTGTGTAATTGTGGATTTCAAGATGTATTGATTGTCTCTGTTGGGAAAAATCTTTAAATAAAAGGTTAAAAAAAAATAATTAAAGACAGGGTGAAGGACCACAATGTAAGCCCCCATAAGCAATCTTAAAACGGGGAAACGACAATATGCCATGAGCCAATAGCTACAGGGCCCACCTCCTACTCCTCAATGGTCGAATTCCCAGGAGAAGGCATTCAACATTGAATCTTCAAAAACAATCGCCTAGTAAGCACAATATGGATCGGGCTGTGGAAACAGTTGGTTCAGGGACAGAGAGGACACTCAGTAAAGCCTCAAAAGAACACGAAGGTGGGCTCATATGGCCCTGTGGACCAACCAGGAACAGGAAACCGGCAGACAGTTCGCAAACCCACCAACCTGGTAAATAAACAGCCCAATAGATAGGAAACAGCAATAAATCAAAACTTAATAACCTTAAAGGCCCCTCCCGCAAACAGTGCAATGGACAACAGAGGACAGCCTTCACTGCCCTTGCGAGAACAGCCACTAAAAACACACAACCAAGATCGAGCAGGGTAAACAGCTGGTATTGGGACATGGAGGGCATCCTGCAAAATCGTAAAGGAGACAGAAAGAGGATCCACACTGATTAAGGGGGAGAATGAGATCCCAGCCCAAGCAATAAACTGGCAAGTCCACTGACTTGGAAGTCCCTACCCACCAACACCACAGGCCACGAAATTCCATGAGGCATTCACTGTGACTAACAATGAGGGGGTAAGCATACTTTTCTATCCGGAATACGTCTTGAAAAGCCCCTTCGATATCCTAAACAGAGGTAATATTTTGAGGCTTACTCATCTGATTTCATCTTTGGGGAGATTCACATCAAAGGACATTCACTCAATCAAGTTCCTAAGCGCCGGCCCGGGAAACCCAGTGAATACACCAGAGTCACATGGGGTTCTGAAGAATTAGCACAGAGAGTACTAAAGGAAGGGGAAACGTTTAAGATCAGGGGTACTGCGCTATCTATCCCGAAGACTACTTTTTTTCCCCCCGAAGTTTTATACAGTGCGAACTTGACCCGAAGGTATCAAGTATCAGAGTGCTTTGCATGAACACCAGTTGCGTTACACAAGGACACATTCCTTTTTGTGAGGCACGGCAAGACTAAGTGATTTGCCCAGAATCACAGGATATTGAGTGTCATTGCCGAGACTCAAACCCAGTTCCACAGATTTGAGATCGACTGCCCTAGCCATTAGGCCACATCCTCTCCCCAACTACTGGGTATCCTCACCCACTTGAACGATCTAACAAAGAGGAACCCAGAACACACCAGACAAGAAGAGTTTACTCAGTCCTAAGGAATGCCTTGAGCAAATCCCTGGGACAGTCAAAAACTTGGTTAGAGGGAATACCCCTAGTATAACAGTACCAAACCAGAATGGGGTTGTCTAGCAGGAACTCGAAACACAACTAGAAAGTTGCAATGACAAGGAGAGGTAAAACGGTTACAGGATAATAGTTCACTATGAATATGTTCTTGGAACATAAATGGTGTTGCTAGCAAACTGGATGATCCACAGACCATGCAGCATCTTCGCTCCTTTCATGTGGTGTTATTACAGGAGTCCTGGGTGCTGGAAAGTGTACTAATGGAGGGTTTCACAAATTTTTATATCCGGGCTACCGACACGTTAAAACATGGGCACCGAAAAGGGGGTCGTGCAACTTATTCATCAATAACTATCAAAATGGAGAGTAAAGAACTTGAGAGTAAAGGGGAGGGGCTGCAATTCGTGGAACTAGACCTAAAATCATCTGCTCCCTGTCACTCTTCTGATAGTGAATGTTTACGTCCAACCCAGTAGAAAAGCAAGAGTGGCGCTCTCAGCAATCCTGACGGAAAAGTTGATGAGTTTAAAAAGCGAGCGAGACAACATCCTCTTTTTAGTCTCAGGCTATTTCAACATGTGCCTGATGGGAACTATAGAACTAATTGAAATACTGATAGTCCAATAACAATATTGGAGCATAAAACACCAAGAAAGCCTAACACTAGTAACATTATAGAATTTTACCCTAGAAAGCGGGAGAGTCTCCACCTCAAGGAATGGCTCAGTGGGCTTGCGAATATTCAAAAGGGGTGACAGATACAAAGCATGAGAACTACTGCCAAGTGTTGTTGATAGACAACGATGCAAACAACTTTGCAGGAACTGTTCTGGAGGAATTGCAGACAGGAAAATCACTTAATCCCAATGAACCAGACTGGTTTCACCAAGGGACAGGGTCAATAACCAAACATCATGGCCCTTGCCCTGCTAAGTGACTTCGCAATGTCCTACAGACAGCCTGTCCATTTATGTTTCATATATTATAAATCCGCATTCGACAGAGTAAGCCGCAGCAAACTGTGGTCAAAGCTGGTGGCCTGGAATGTGCCTGGAGCCCTCCTAAGAGCATTATAAATGCTGCATACCAACACGTGGACCAGGATCAAACTGGGGGATGGTTCCAGATTGTCCAGAATGATACCAACAAGTGAAGGATTAAAACAGGGCTGTGTGTTAGCCCCAACACCTTTTAACTTGTACCTTTCTGATCTACCTCCGCTATAAAACATAGTCAACAGTCATGCACCAAAAGTGGGAGGAATCTTACTGTCAAATATGCTGTATGCAGATGACCTAGTTCTGGTCAGTAGGAAAAGAGTAGGGCTGCAACGCCTTTTGGACGCAACCTTAGAATACTCCAACAACAATGGGCTGAGCATAAACATGGAAAAAACACATACGCTGACACTCCAAGGGAAAAAATCAAACAACCACACCTGGCTCTTGGGAAATGAAAAGGTGGAACCAGCCAATGTGTACAAATACCTTGGAGTACTATTCAATTCTAACGGCAGGTTTGCAGCTCAAATAAATGAAATAAAAAGAAAAGGGGAAGGTAAAGCACTTGTGGCTGGGCTTAGCTTGCTGCACAGGAAGATGAAGGGCTCTTTGCTCTGCCCTATCCTCAGGTGGCACAAGCTAATGTTCTCCCTACATTGGCCTATGGAAGTGAGGCTCTGAGGGGCCAGGACAGCACGGCACTGGAAAAACAGTCTAAAAAATCTTCAAGTCCATTTTCCATCTACTGGTGTACATGTCTCCTGCACAAATAAGGTTAGAGCTCGACCTGGTAAAACAAACCATGGGCAGGTGGGGGGCTTTTGTGAACTGCTGCCAAAGTCTTCCAATTGCTAAAGAGGGCTCCTTGGGCCTTCACCTCTGGCTGGATATGCAGGGGAGGGACCGTTTGCCTTTGAGAGCTTTTTTACATAAGTCACTCACTAATCTTGGCCTCTCATCAATACGGGCAGCTAATCTGAGCTGCAGCGAGCTGAAAAGATTCATAAAACTAAACACCAACGCATTGTCGCTTTTGGAAGACAAGCAGTTGCTGGCAAGGAGAAGCCATGGATGACTAACACTCAGTAATTACACAAAGGTAACCCCCCTAAGGATACCTAGCGTTACCCTATTGCAATTATACCAAGGAGCAGTTTTTATAGTTATATCAAAACACTATCTGCCTTGTAGAAGAAAAAGTAAGCAGGGACCTTTGCAGGCTCTGTGGTCAAGCACCAGAGGACATCATTCTTGTGCTGTGCCTCTGCAAAGCTACCCTGCAGGATCATCGGAAAATCCTACACAAAGGGTTTGTCATGAGAGGGATAAGAACTTGCAGAGAGGCTGCCATTTTGTGCGTCAACACTAACAGGCACATGCATCAAACATGCCATTTGCGCTTCCTTATTAGCGAAAAATAAGGATTCGCTAATACGGAAGCGCAAATGCCTATGCATGTAGGATTCGCTGAGAAAATAGCGATTCCTACAAATTCCTTAATTGCGACTCGCAAATTGCGAGTCGCAATTAAGGAATGGTTTCCCATTCATTCCTATGGGCCTACAGGCCCATAGGAATGAATGAGAGACATGCGCAATTTGCGAGTACCAATTGGTACTCGCAAATTGTGCATGCTATTCAAGGGTGCAAGGGTGTCAAAAGGACACCCTGTTGCACCCCTGAAATTGATCTGTGCACAAATGTTGCGCACACACATGTCCAAAGGACATGTGTGTGTGTAACCTACAACTTTGAAAAATGCACTTTAGTGCATTTTTCAAAGTTTTACAAATTACCATGAAGTTCAACTTCATGGTAATTTGCGCCCCTAGTAGCGAAATCGCTACTTCAAAGTGGTTCTTGCATTGCATTTAAGGAATCGCAAAACGCGATTCCTTAAATGCAATCGCAATTTGAGAACTCGCAATTAATTGCGAATTCTCAAATTGCGAGTGCCTTGACCCTTCATGCATCGCAAATGCCCTTTTTGCGGGCGCAAACGGCCGATTTTTGAGAATCGCACCGTTTGCGCTCGCAAAAATGGTTGATGCATGTACCTGTAAGGACCTAAGACTGAACTGTGCATTGGTAAAATTTCTTAGGACAGTGGCGATTAAGTTATTGGCCATTGAAAGTAAAAAAGTAGAGAAACTCAGTGAGTAGGGTGTGGCTCAGCTATTCTGGGGAATTTCTGGTGCTAACCAAAGGGGTGAACTGTAAGAACTTTACAAAACTTAGGCACATTATCACTTTCATATTGCGATCACTAACTGCGACATTAATAGTATGTGTTAAATAGAACATATGGATCAGAGATGAAATACTTTCCTGCTGACTGTCATTAACACACTTTAGGCTAACCTCTCTTGCATAGTATGCTTCTCTATCGGTAAAGAGCACTAGAACTTTTGTCTATTATGTACACTATCGATCATTAAAGTTCTAGTAGCCACACACCACTTCCCCTCTTCTATCTCTGTGTTTAGGCTTCAGAAGAATGGTCAGGAATGACAAGTAAAACTAACTGGTGGTTTTAATCCATGCTAACTTAGCACAGAGTCATGGTCTATTACTATTTTAATAATGGAAAATTCATCTGCAGAATTGTACATTGTTTTATCAATGATAGGTTTAAACTAGTAATGGGCAAATGATAGATCGGAGATGTCTTATTGCTGTATTTGATGTTTTTATTGTACTAGCAGGATATTTGTATTGCAATGGCTTTAATTAACGAGCGCAAATAAACTTGTTAAACTGTGTATGCTCCAACATAAGTTTTTTGAAAATCGGTTCACCTTTTACATGTGTAAGTTGTAATAAGGCTGCAAAAACAATGATAAGTTTTCCTCCAAAGAAGACTTCATAAGATGGTCTGAGTACTTCTTGCATCCGCAAATGAACAATATGCCAGCATTAAGTTGGAAACCATGCTAACTTCCTCTGTGATCAAAACCTTTCTAAGTTCATGACATATATCAGTATTCAATTTTAAGTATTCCAATTTCCACAGGCAATAACAGTAGACGATGTAAGGTAATTCCTTTGATGTTATGTGCTGCCAACCCAGTAGGAGCAGTAACTACACAAGGTAAACTTAAAGTCGTAACTTTAAGGACATAAGCAGTAATTTCTTTAATACGAAAGCTTTAACCAGTTCCAGCCTGGCTGCTCACATATTGTAATTTAGATTCAAAATTACTACATGCACATAATCCATTCTCATGTTCAAGTCCATGTTTTACTGACTGCTTGATGTCTTTGTATGTTTGTTCTGATTTTAATTGGGATACTAAGTAATCTAAATTATCATCATCCTTTTTCACTTTGTTCATTGTATGTTGAACCTCGTCCATGGCACCCATATCTTCATTATCAATCATTGGTTTTCAAAGTGGGTCACCAGTCCTAGAAGTGGAAGTTTTATTAGTTAAATCAGTATTGAGTTGAATGTCTGCATTAATGTTATTCTCTTCTGGTACTTCTTGTTTCAACATATCTAAGTATGTCTAAAATTGAGGTACTTCAATGTGATTTTTTTAAATTTGTATTTTATAATCAACTTTATTGATTTTTGAGTGAACAGAAACAACATTACAGCACGATTAGTCATTGGTAATTGGCACTTTAGCGAGTACCTGCATTGGTTATGTGTAAACATGCATATCGGTCCTTTTTCACAATACATAGACAATGCAATCAATGTGTTTAGAACGACATAAGACCCAATCATCCTAACTGATTTAACCATTTGCCCCAGATCCTTGTGGGTTTAGCTGGGCACCCCCTGGCCTCCAAAAAGGGTTTCTCTTGGGCAGCACACCAGTCCCCTCCCCTACGCCATTTAGCTAAACCTGGGGGATTGTGTCCATGCCGCAGCAATGTCGCGTTTAGCCACCATTGTTGCCATCCCCAGGAAGAGTTTGTCTGCTCGAGACCCATCTAAGCCCTCCATGACTCCTAGGATGAGGTTTAAGGGGTTATGGGGCACCACCCAACCCAGAACATTTGTGGGTTCAGATTCCAGTGTTTCCCAGTAAGGGGTAAGGTGAGGACAGGACCAGACCATATGATAAAAGTCTGCCGGCTCTTGTCCGCAGCACGTGGAGTCCGGTGAAGGTCGCAAGCCCGCCTTATAGAGGCACTCTGGGGTTAGGTAGGCAGTATGGAGATAATATAGTTGAATTAAACGGAGTTTGGCTGAGGTAGTAATGGTCTTGGGGGCCATTAGGGTATCACGCCAGTCCTCCTCCTCCAGGGGGCCCAGCCACCCCTCCCACTGGTGTTTGAGCGAGTCGAGCGTTGCTGGGCCGTTATTAGTTAGACAGCGGTAAACCGTGACACTCCCCCTTGCCCCAAGTTCCCCATCATGACCTGTGCCTCCAGCGGACTAAATTCGGGAAGTGTGGTGCCGGTTGATAGATGAGTGTTGAGGGCATGTCGTAGCTGTAATTATTTGTAAAATTGTGATGCGTGGAGGGTGTAGCGTCCCTGTAAGTCCTGGAATGTTCTTATGTGGTCACCCACCCATACGTCACCTAGCTGCGATATACCAATGTGGTCCCACCCTTTAAAACCCTCTAACGCTGCCACCTCCCCCAGCCACACACCCTGCCAGAGAGGTGTTTGTTGACTCAGTTTGTTATTCCACTGAGTATGTCGTAAGGCTGAGCGTCAGGCCAGCAGAACCGCTCGGGTCACCGACGGTAAAGCTCTGGGCACTGGACTGCCATATAGAATTGCCTGGATTTGAGGGAATCCCATATATTTTAATTCGGTTCTGTAGGCCTGGTCAGACCAGCCCCCGTTAAACCAATCGTGGAGGACGAGCAGTCGGGTGGCTTAGTAATACAGATAAAGATCAGTCATGCCCATACCTCCGTCGAAGGGTGGGATCCGGCATCGAGCGAGGGCTATGCCTGGGCTGGTGCCTCCCCACAGAAACTTTGTAGCCATGCTATCTAGATCTTTAAACCAGTTCTGTGGGAGGTGGAAAGGGGTGTTTGGAATAATGTACAGGAAGCGAGGGAGGATCATCATTTTTAAAAGAGACACTCTACCTAATGGGTTTAGTGGTAGGGTTTGCCAGCGTCTGAGATCTTCTTTAGCCTTCTTGACAAGTGGGGTAATATTAAGCGCCCATTCTAGTTTGGGAAGTAAGGCTATCCATATTCCCAAGTATTTAAACAACTGTCGTTTAATGGGGATGGTCGATTGCCAGCCAAAACATTCCCTGGAGAGGTGAAGGGGTACCAAGGTCGATTTTGCCGGGTTGAGGCGTAGACCTGAGACCTGCTCTAAGGCCTGGAGAACCTGGAGACATCTGGGTCTGAAACGGGCCGGATCAGCCAGAAAGAGCAGTTCGTCGTCCACATACAGAGCAATTTTGTCGATGTGATGGCTCTCCCAAGTCCAGCCCTGGATCAGGTCGTCGGTTCGAATGAGGCACGCCAAGGGTTCCATCGCCAGAGCGAATAGGAGAGGTGAAAGGGGACAGCCTTGACTTGTACCCCTTCTAATCGGGAATGCCTCAGAGAGGGCCCCATTGATAAGTACTCTAGCTCTGGGTTTGGAATACAGGACCCGGATGAAGCGACGGAAGTGCTGACCCAGACCCATTACTGTTAGCACGTCTTCTAGGTAAAGCCAATCGACCGTGTTGAAGGCTTTTTCAAAGTCGAGAAGGAGGAGCGCTAGGTAGGGGGTAAGTGACTGGCGGTTCGTGAGGGCCAGGTGTAGGCGTCGCAGGCAATGTCTGGTACTACGTGTCTGCATGAAGCCGCATTGGTCCGGGTGGACCAGTTTATTAAGGAATGAACGTAGACGTTGGGCCAGGATTGTACCATATATCTTTACCTCCGTATTAATTAGTGAGATTGAGTGGTAGTCCGTACAGGCCGACGAGGGTGGTTGATTCTTGGGGATAATCACGATGGTCGCCTCGTCCGTCTAGGGGGGGAATGCCCCTGCCTCTGCGACGTAGTGGAATAGTTTGGAGAGGTGGGGGATCAAAATGTCTTGATAGGCAGCGTAGTATTCTTGCTGGAACCCATCAGGGCCGGTGTTTTCCCAGACATTAATGAGGAGATTGCGTTACTTATTTCTTCTGGGGTGAAGGGGAGATCCAGGCCGGCCGCAGTTAGGCGGGGGAGACGAACATCTCTCCGGTAAATCAGATCCAGAAGGGAGGCTTCAGGCCTATCTGCTGAGTATAGTAAGGAATAATAGTCAGCGAACGCTTGTGCTATCGCGGGTGACGTATGCTGGGTGGCCCCGGAGAGGTCTCGGACCTCAGGAACTATTCGGTTCACCAGGGGGTATGACGCCAGTCTGTGTAACAATTTCCCATTCTTGTCACCCCAACCATACACTCGGGCGACAGAGGAACACCTTAGCAACTTGGCCGATTCTAGCGAGATTTGTTTAAGCTCTTCGCGTTTGCTCGCGAGTTGCCTGTCTCGCGAGTCGTCTGACGCCCCAGTTGATCCGTTCTCCAGGCGGGTTGCCCGCACTTCGAGAAGGGCCAGTCAGTTGTTCTGGGACAGTCATTGTGCCCGGAGCTGACCCTTGGCTATGCCATGGATGGTGACTTTACTTGCCTCCCAGAGGGTGCTCGGGGAAGGAACTGAATCTAGGTTAGTAAGGAAGTATTGCGGAGCTCTTCCCCTATTGCTTTTTTAACCTCTTTGTTTTGTAGAAACCAAGCGTTTAGCCTCCAGACAGGCTGAAGCGTGTCGGAGGAGCCGCCTAGGTACAGGAGATGGGGCGAGTGGTCTGAAACTCCTAGGGGAAGGATAGCAATGTCAGTTACTCTGTGGCATTCGGGGGCTGGCATGAAAATAATGTCGATTCACGCCTGTGTGTGGTGTGCCGCTGAAGTTTGGGTGTAGTGGCAGCCTCGGGGTTCCAGGTTCTCCAGACATCACAGAGGCCCAGAGTGGCCGCCCAATCAACCAGTCTTTTTGCATGTGCTTTCCTGCCTGGAGAGGTTGTGCCCGTGGTGTCGAGATCAGGTTGCATAACTGTGTTAAAGTCACCCCCTATGACTGTCTGCCCCAGGGACAGGGCAGAAGCAATGTCGGTAAGCTGTCTCAGTGATGATGTGAGCGTGGCGGGCGGGACATATGTGGATACTAAGTTGAGGATGTTCCCCTCTAGTGTCCCAGTTATAGCTATGAACTGGCCTTGTGAGTCTCTAGTGGCGTGGGTGAGAACAAAGGGAAGGCTACGCCGCAGAAGGATCGCCACCCGCTGTGACCCTCTTCGAAACCAGAGTGCCATACTCTGTCGAACCCGATTCATACGAGGAAGGAGCACTGGGTCCCCAGGAGGTGAGTTTCTTGGAGGAAGAGTATGTCAGGAGTGTGTCACTGAGCATATTTCAAGACAGCTGTACATTTGATTCTATCAAGCATCCCATTGAGGTTCCATGATAGAACTCGGAGGGGATTTATTCATTTATTTCTATTTTATTTATTTGAAGAGTTTTATATAGCGCTGGCTAGACCTGGAGGTATCAGAGTGCTTTACATGAGAAAACAGTAGTACATAATTACATCAATACCAGAGCATAAATAACACAAAAACAAGTCCCATGGGGCATAGAGGGTGTGTGGGGGAGGGGAATTGAGTCCAGAAGCTGGAAAACGGACCAAGTCAGGCAAACCAGCAATGGAAGATAGAACATCAGGGGACCCTCAAAGTCACAATCCACGAGCCCACAAGTCCGGTTAGGATCACAGAAACACATCGATCGGGCCAGACTCTCTCTCTGCGCCGAAGCACCATAGGTCGAAAGGGGTGTCTCGCAGTGGCCATCCTTATCAGAAGGGAGTGTATGCATCCCGAAGGGGGGGGTCAACTTGAAGCACTAGATAAGCTGGCAACACCAAGACTTAGACCGGCGGCCCACAGCGATCGTAGAACCCGGTCGAAGCCGTCAAGATGGTGGACCGAGGTCTCAGGACCCATATACCTCCAGCACAAAATGGAGGGACAGCAGATCAACAAAAGTCCAATCCAAAATCAATGAGGAAACCCACCTCAGGGAGCTGAACCGGATGGAGGAGGCAGCCACGGGATCGGTAGGGCGGAGGACCGGTAATCGCTGATCGCGCTCGGGACATCACGAAAAACACTCGGGGACATAAAGGCAGCAGAGTCTCAGCTGTAACTTGCTGCTTTGTCAGGGACGTCGACTCAGGCACCCAGGGGGCAGCCCCGGATAGGGGAGGCAGCCACGGGGACAGGAGGGCGGAAGACAGAGAAACCGCCGCACTCACCCGGAGATCGTGAAGGACAAAACTCAGGGACACAGGTCAGCAGCATCGCGGCAGTCGTCTTGCAGAATTGTCAGGGGAGCACGACTCATGTGTCCAGGCAGCATTCCAGAAGGCGAAGTGGGATGCCGAGCAACCGAGACCATGCCCGGAAGGTAGGTGACGGCCGGGGGGTGATCCTCCGACCCATCTCCTCTCAGCTACGTAGGATTACCCTTATTGACTGTCTGCGTCATACTAAGTGTGTGGGGTCAAGGTATCATAGGGCGTTAGCCCCCTAGGGGGCTCGGGCGGAGCTTTGAGTGGTTGCAGCTTGGGTCTCTGTCTTCTTATGCGTGGGTTCGAAATGCATGTGCATTGGTCAGATGCTAGGGTGCTGTGGACGTTAAACAAAATTAATAATAATAACAAACATAAACCTAAACAGTGGACAACGGTCCTAGCCCTCCCTTCCCTACCACCTCCCACCCTATACTTCTGGAACTGAAGCATCTGTCGTCCTATTAACTCAAAATGAACAGGCTAAACTAAAAGCTTAGCTTAGGAGTTGCGTGGTGGACCCCTCTCTTCTACCGGATGTGACTGCAGCATCGGCAGATTTCTCTAAGTTCTGTATTTCGTTGAGATGTGTATCCCTGTTCCCGGTAGACTTAGGCATCTCGGCACTGTCACTAGGTATGCCCGTGTCTCTTTAAATCATAGGGCTTCGGGAAAGGTCCGTGTCCACAGATGTCAAACCTAGAGTTCTGGAGGGGCTTTGCTTGGCGGACGGGTTGCCTGCGGATCCATTTCTTTGCCGGGACTGAGAGTCCATCGGGCTGGTGGTGTTCCTGGGGCCTTGGGCGGCTGAGCCGGGTGATCTGGATGCGTCCTTGCGGCCTCCACGGCCTCTGCGCGGGCCGGGAAAAGCAACCTGTATTGGAGGCCAAGAGCGCGCAGCTTCTGTTTAACATCTGTGTACGAGCGTCTTTGAGTCTGGACCTCCTTGGTATAATCTGGAAAGACCATTATAGTATGATTTTGATAGGTCAGGGTACCTTGGGTCCGGGCCTCCCTCAGGATAGCGTCCCTGTCTTTAAAGTTAAGGATCCTGGCGATGATGGGATGGTGCGGAGCGCCTGGCGGTGGTTTAGGTGTCAAGTACCGGTGGGCCCGTTCTACTGTGAACCAAGCTGACAGTGTATCTTTGGGCATCCACGACTCCAGCCATTTCTCAATGAAGGATGCCATTTGGCCTTGCTGCACCCCTTCAGGAAATCCCACCAAGCGGAGGTTGTTGCGCCGCGATCGATTTTCGGCGTCTTCAGTCCTTCTGTGTAACTCTTTGGTTTGGGTTCGTAGGTGGGTTGCCTGTTCTTTCAACTGGCGGACATCATTCTTGACTGTAGAGATACGGGATTCTGCTTCAGAGATGCGGGCCGTGGCGTTGCACAGGTCTCGCCAATTTTACCTTCCACCGAGGCTTCAGACATGCTGATTGCACGCAGGATTGCGGTGAGGTCCCCCCCGGGGAGGGGTGACCCACCCTTAGCTCCCTTCGTGGGCCCGGGTTCGGTCGTAGTGAACTGGTCCATTTTGGTTTGTGTGTGCATTGTGGATGGTTTGGGAGCATGGTCTTTTCCCATGATGAGTGGAGAAGGGGATTTTACAGATCAAATAGCGGTGCTTCGTAGTCCTTAGTTCGATCTCTATGCGGGGCCGAAGAATGGCCTTTATGTTGTCCTTTAGATGGTGCAGCGGGGGGGATTAGGTTCAGAGCTCCGGGCGAGAAGGGCGCCCTTATACCTCCGTGACAGGAGCACAAAGCCACTCGGGGCCCCCGGGGGGGCGCACCCGGCAAGCAAGGTTCATGCAGTCCTTATTTGTAGCCTCCGTGCTGGTGGGTACTGATGGAAAGGCTTGATGCGGGGGGAGTGTGACCCACCATCCCTTATCTGGCTGGTTGTTTTGTGGGTGCCCCCGTTTTGTGTCTGAGTGTTCGTGTCTAGAGTCCGAGTTATTGATTGGACAGGGGCCTCCAGGCCAGGCACACGTCCGATCTGCAAGGGCAATCCCATGCGGAGCAGCACTCAAAGCGTCTGTGAGGGACCATAACAGAACCCAAGGAGATGACCACGACTTCAAGTGATGAGTCCAGGCGGAGGGCTATGGACACGGTGGATTCAGGTCCCAGGAGCCTTTTCCCCCCTTGGCCCCTTTCCTCCCACCAAGTCCGGCCTGGGGCCTCGGCTCACCTCTGTGTTGCTCCGGGGGGCCCGGCGCCCCCGCCAAATCGAGATATGCCCTTGGTCTTGAACGGGCCTCCCAAGCAGATCCGCCGGTGAGGGCTTTAAAGTGATGAAGTCTGTCAAGGAGTCCCGCCTGGGCCTTCGTCGCGGGCGAGGAAGGGCATACAGGCACTGGCCATCGTGGGCGTCTGTAGGGGTCCACAGTGGAGCCTAGTGGGATGGGTTTGGTCCTGCATGGTGGTCGCGCCGTGGGGAGCAAATGACATGGGGCAGCCAGCGGACAGGCCCCCTGGGGCCCATTCCCTCGGGACCCACTGGTCTTCCTGGTCCAGCCCGGGGCCCCGACTCATCCCCACCTGGGCTCAGGAGATGACAGACTCAGCCGGATCAAGATGTGTTCCTGGGCCTGAATGGGCGGGATCAGTGTCGCGGCTGTGGAGACAGCGACCCCTGGAGGTGAAGCCGCAGGTGCTGGTTTTATGTTGTCGGGGACCCTCCAGGAGCCCTGCTAGGCCTCAGTCAGCAGAGGAAGGGCCTGATGATCTGTGCGTCTCTTAGTCGCAGTCCCGGGGGACGAGGCAGGCAGCAGGCGCTCTTCCTTCGGGGCCACGAAACCCCAGCTGGTCTGTGTGATGGAAAGCCGCTACAGTGCGGTCTCAGCCGCAGGAGGCGGGAGGTGCCCACCGCCACTCCAGCAGAGTGACGTGCCGCGGAGTCTGATGCCAGGACCAAGTTGCCGCTTCAGCTTACTGCAGATCGCCTTGGTGCCGAGAGCCCTCCGGGGTCCGCAGTTAAGGCACAGAGTTTTGGTGCACTTCAGCCCAAGCAGTGATGTCACAGCTCACCACCGGCTGTGCTGGCACTCCCCGGAACTGAGGTCTGGTTTGCCATGTTGCGAGGGCCACCCCACAGGCCGTGAAAGTGAGACGGCGGCGGCTGGCGGTTGGCGGACGTTTCAGAGGTTTCGTTCGCTGCGGGAGGTTGCCGCCGCAGCAGTGAATGGATGTCTGCAACCGGGAGTAGGATTAGGTTGCCGATGGCTGGGTAGCCAGGAGCAGATGACGGAGGGGTCCGGAGCACTCTTAGAGTGCGACCGCCATCTTTTT
>CAWUFW010032388.1:0-14011 GCA_963921515.1 Calotriton arnoldi | reverse complement strand
GTGCAGTGGTGTTCGGGCAGTGTAGGGGTCGTGCAGGGGTGGTGTTTTAGGGTTTAGGGCAGTGGTGTTCGGGCAGTGTAGGGGGTCATGCTGGGGGTGGTGTTTCAGGGTTTGGGACAGTGCAGTGGTGTTCGAGCAGTAAAGGGGGTCATGCTGGGGGTGGTGTTTCAGGGTTTAGGGCAGTGCAGTGGTGTTCGGGCAGTGTAGGGGGTGGTGCAGGGGGTGGTGTTTCAGGGTTTAGGGCAGTGCAGTGGTGTTCGGGCAGTGTAGGGGGTCGTGCAGGGGGTGGTGTTTCAGGGTTTAGGGCAGTGCAGTGGTGTTCGGGCAGTGTAGGGGGCGGTGCAGGGGGTGGTGTTTCAGGGTTTAGGGCAGTACAGTGGTGTTCGGGCATTGTAGGGGGTGGTGCTGGGGCTGGTGTTTCAGGGTTTAGGGCAGTGCAGTGGTGTTCGGGCAGTGTAGGGGGTGGTGCTGGGGCTGGTGTTTCAGGGTTTAGGGCAGTGCAGTGGTGTTCGGGCAGTGTAGGGGGTCGTGCTGGGGCTGGTGTTTCAGGGTTTAGGGCAGTGCAGTGGTGTTCGGGCAGTGTAGGGGGTCTTGCTGGGGCTGGTGTTTCAGAGTCTAGGGCAATGCAGTGGTGTTCGGGCAGTGTAGGGGTCTTGCTGGGGCTGGTGTTTCAGGGTTTAGGGCAGTGCAGTGGTGTTCGGGCAGTGTAGGGGGTCGTGCTGGGGCTGGTGTTTCAATGTTTAGGGCAGTGCAGTGGTGTTCGGGCAGTGTAGGGGGTCGTGCTGGGGCTGGTGTTTCAGGGTTTAGGGCAGAGCAATGGTGCTCAGGCAGTGTAGGGGGTTGTGCTGGGGGTGATGTTTCAGGGTTTAGGGCAGTGCAGTGGTGTTCGGGCAGTGTAGGGGGTCGTGAAGGGGTGGTGTTTCAGGGTTTAGGGCAGTGCAGTGGTGTTCGGGCAGTGTAGGGGGTCGTGCTGGGGGTAGTGTTTTAGGGTTTAGGGTAGTGCAGTGGTGCTTGTGTAGTGTAGGGGTCGTGCTGGGGGTAGTGTTTTAGGGTTTAGGGTAGTGCAGTGGTGTTTGTGTAGTGTAGGGGTCATGTTTTAGGGTAGTGCAGTGGTGTTTGGGTAGTGTAGGGGTCATGCTGGGGGTAGTGTTTTAGGATTTAGGTTAGTGCAGTGGTGTTTGGGTAGTGTAGAGGGTCGTGCTGGGGGTAGTGTTTTAGGGTTTAGGGTAGTGCAGTGGTGTTTGTGTAGTATAGGGGTCGTGCTGGGGGTAGTGTTTTAGGGTTTAGGGTAGTGCAGTGGTGCTTGTGTAGTGTAGGGGGTCGTGCTGGGGGTAGTGTTTTAGGGTTTAGGGTAGTGCAGTGGTCTTTGTGTAGTGTAGGGGTCATGTTTTAGGGTAGTGCAGTGGTGTTTGGGTAGTGTAGGGGGTCGTGCTGGTGGTAGTGTTTTAGGATTTAGGTTAGTGCAGTGGTGTTTGGGTAGTGTAGGGGGTCGTGCTGGGGGTAGTGTTTTAGGGTTTAGGATAGTGCAGTGGTGCTTGTGTAGTGTAGGGGGTCGTGCTGGGGGTAGTGTTTTAGGGTTTAAGGTAGTGCAGTGGTGTTTTTGTAGTGTAGGGGGTCATGTTTTAAGATGCAATGCTCCAATACCTGACCAGTCTGCACTACATAAAACTGCAAAAAACTAAAAATAAAAAGTGTTTTGCACACTTTTGTCATTGGGCTATATGTGGGCTACATCTGGGTAATATTTGTGCTACATTTGGGCTCTTTTTCACTGGTGGCCATCTTGGAAGACTTCTTTGTTATGAAGTTTCCTAATTTCTTCATTTACTGCAGTCTCCTCAGTAGGAAATGCTTTCAGTTTTTTACTTTGATTCCATCAAGAAGGCATTCAGATGTGTCTCACATCTGCCATAAATTCAGAATGTTAGCACTCTAGTTGCTCATTAGATCACTGGAGTAAAGCTACTGCTCACCAGGAGTTAACTGGTAGTCTGCTGCTGGTATTGAAAGTGATTGTTTCAGTCTGCATGTCAGAATTTTCTAATGAAATAGAAGAGGATTTGAGATCTCACTTAAAACATGCCCTAATTTTTCTTTCTGCAGCACTAACCATAATTTCTATTTAAAAAGAACCCCTCATTTAGTTCCTTTTTAAATTAAATGTTTTAAGTGTTACCGGTTTATTCCAATCAAGATGGCTTCAGGTGTGCCATACTTTTGTCATAAGTAAGGCTGTTAGCGCTCTAGTTGTTCTTTAGAACACTCTGGGAAGCTGCAGTAGAACACAAAGGCATCAACTGGCAGGCTGCTCCTGTTGAAATATAACAGGAAGATATTTGAGATCACACTTGAAATATGTCCTAATTTTTCTTTCTACAGCACTAACCATAATTTCTATGACAAAATGAACCCCATCATTTTGTTCCTTTTTAAATTAAATGTTTTAAGTGTTACCAGTTTATTCCAATCAAGATGGCTTCAGGTGTGCCATACTTTTGTCATAAGTAAGGCTGTTAGCACTCTAGTTGTTCTTTAGAACACTCTGGGAAGCTGCAGTAGAACACAAAGGCATCAACTGGCAGGCTGCTCCTGTTGAAATATAACAGGAAGATATTTGAGATCACACTTGAAACATGTCCTAATTTTTCTTTCTACAGCACTAACCATAATTTCTATGACAAAATGAACCCCATCATTTTGTTCCTTTTAAATTAAATGTTTTAAGTGTTACCAGTTTATTCCAATCAAGATGGCTTCAGGTGTGCCATACTTTTGTCATAAGTAAGGCTGTTAGCACTCTAGTTGTTCTTTAGAACACTCTGGGAAGCTGCAGTAGAACACAAAGGAATCAACTGACAGTCTCTGCCCTTGTTGGATGTACATGTTTTACTGAGAATGTCAGACTTCATTCTCATATGAGTGAGAAAGATAATGTGAATTTACAGAAAATATGCTCTCATTTTAGCTTCTGGAGCACCTTCCAAACCTCCATGGGACAAGCATGAGAAAATAGTGTTCTCTCAAACATGATTCATGATATCCCAGCAGAAGGTTTTTCACATGGTAAAATCACCTTGGAATACACCACAATTCCTAAAATTAGTATGGTACCGTCAACAAATAAATTCTAATGTAACTAAAGCCTGTTATCACCCTTTATAGTTCTCCTTTTGGTGACCCTCAAAATCTTCTATTCACTACAATGCATTTCAATGAGGTACTATCATTTATATTGGTCCCAAGATGGCTGCCAGAAATTCCAGGATGAAGTGCTGACAGCCAATCAGATCTCACGATGACATGTGTGGTTAGGCTCCGCCCAGATATATATGTGACTTTACTTTTGATTTTCTCAGGAACTACTGAACGGATTTACACCATTTAAGCAAAAGGCACGACACTGAACCAAGGGCTACCTCTTTGCCAAATTTGGTGTAATTCCGTTCAGCAGTTCGGGCTGTAGCTGCGACTAAAGGTTCCTATGGAAAAATGAATGGGGAAAACACGTTTTGGGACCCCCTTTTTTCTCGGCCCCGCTTGACGTATCACCCCGAGACTTTCAGGATAGGAGCGGACCGGAGCGCCCCAACAAGTTGGAAACTTTCGCGAAGATTCGTTAACCGGCGCCAACGTTATTTCAAATAGAATGTCGCGGATTTCCTATGGATAATAGGTTTTAACTATAACTATCTACTGGCGACCGCCAGTAGATAATATACATATATATATATATATATATATATATATATATATATATATATATATATATATATATATATATATATATATATATATAGATATAGATATATATATATAGATATATATATATATGTACACACAAGATCAAACTTCCTGCCAAATTTGGTGTAATTCCGTACAGCAGTTTTTGCGGTATCACTCACTGTTCAATATTCCTACAGAGAAATGAATGGGGTAAACACATTTTAGGGCCCTTCCTTTTTCTTGGCCCACTTGACAGGTCACCCCCAAAACTTTCCAGGAAAAAGCTGAAGTGGATGAGTCCTATTTTGTGGAAGGTTTTGTGAAGATTCATTAAATGGAGCCAAAGTTATTAGGAAACACAGACATACTATAACGACTGCCACTGGTATGGGTGAGTGACATGGTACATGAGTGGCTGAATGGGTGCATGAATAGGTGTGTAAGTGAGTATATGGGTTAGTGAGTGGGTGTTTCAGTGGCTGTATGGGTGAGTAAATGGGTGTGTGCGTGGTTGTATGGGTGAGTGTGAGAGAGGTTGTATGGGAGAGTATGTGCTTGTCCCAGTGATTGTATAGGTGAGTGAATACGTGTTACTGTATGTATGAGTAAGGGAGTGGGTGTTTGAGTAACTGTATGAGTGATTGAGTTGGTGTGTGAGTGTCTGTATGAGTGAGTGAGTAGGTGTGTGAGTAGCTGTTTGGGTGACTGACTCAGATTGTGAGTGGCTGTATGGGTATATGAGTGGGTGTGTAAGTGTCTGTATGTCTGTATGACTGGATGTGTGAGTGACTGTATTGGTCAGTGAACAGGTGCATGAGAGGCTGTATATGTGAGTTAGTGGTTGCGTTAGTGCCTCTATGGGTGAGTTGATGTGTGAGTGTTTCTATGGATCAGTAAGTAGGTGTGTAAGTGTTTGTATAGGTCTCTGAATGGGCATGTCAGTGGTTCCTTGGAAATGAGAGTGGGTGTATGAGTTGTTGTATAGGGGTCTAAGTGGGTGTATGAGTGGTTCTGTGGATGATGTTATCAGTGATGTCATCAGTGATGTCATTTGAGATGTCATCAGTGAGGTCATTTGAGATATCATGAGTGATGTCACTGACCATGTCGTAAGTGATGGAATATGTGAGGCCAAAGCAGTGCATTGCGGGGCGTTAAGTTATAGCTAGCTGAGGTAACTATAATTGCTGAATTTCACTGGATTTTTATGAATGAAATCTTAGCCTAACTATAACATTCCTGTAACCTTTGGTTTTTTTCCAGTGAATTTCTGAGGTTTTTAAAAACTCTATTTCCTAACTATAAAGTCCCTGTAACCTTTGTTTTTTTCAGTGAATTTCTAAGGTTTTTTTTAACTCTATTTCCTAACTATAACGTCCCTGTAATCTTTGGTTTATTAAGTGAGTTTCTAAGGTTTTTTAAATTGTATTTTCTAACTGAAACTTCTAACCTTTGAGAGTGAGTGTGTGAGGGAGTGCATGAGTGTCTCAGTGGGTGTGTGCGTGTCTCAATGGGTGTGTGACTGGGTGTGTGAGTGTCTGAGTGGGTCTAAGTGTACCTGCCCCATCCTCCGGGGCCCAGCCATATACAAATGGGGGAGGGGGCCACGCGGGCCACCTCCCCAGGACAGTTTTGGCCCCAGCAACCCCATCCCCTGCGGCCCAGCCTTTAAAAATAAATTTTCAAAAGGGGAGGGGGCCACGCGGCCCCTCCCTGGGCCAATTTTGGCACCAGGGACCCCATCTCCTGGGGCCTGACCTATTTCCAATGGGGGGGGCCGCAAGCACCCCCCCAGGCTGACTTTGGCCCTGGGGACCCCAGCCCCCAGGGCCCGCTCTTTAAAATAAGTTTTCAAAAGGGGAGGTGACCATGCGGCCCCCTCCCCCGGCCAATTTGGGCCCCTAGGTCCCAGGGCCTGGCCTTTATAAATAAATTATCATAAAGGGAGGGCGCTGCGTGGCCCCCCTCCCCAGGCTGATTTTCGCTCTGGGGACCCCAACTTCCAGGAGCTGGCCTTTTTAAAATGGGGGAGGGAGACTGCGTGGTCCTCCTCACTGAGCCAAACTCGGCCCCTGGGATCTCATCCCCCGGGGCCCGGCCAAGGTTCCCTTGGTGCTCCTAGGGCACCCAGTGTGCAATGGGACCCGGCATTGCTTTCACAGACAGGCAGCTGCTAAACATGCAGCTCCCTGTGTGTGAAAGCAATTTGCCTGTTTCACTTGACAGCGGACAGGGAAACAGACAAAAGCTCCGCTTCCAACAAGCGAGAGCATTTTCACAACTCTTGATTGCTGAAAGCGGAGTGTTTGCTGTGACTTGGCAGGAACGGTAAAAGCTCACACCAGGCAAACAGCTATGTACCAGGGGTGGGGACCTTGGGACATAGCAGCAGCCGGCCCTGGTGGGTGACGGTCCCCAGGGCAATCTATGCCTCCGGGAAAGGGGTCACACGGCCCTCCCTTCCATTGCAGTACTTACCCCTGAGGAGGTGGTGGTCCCCAGGACTGCGAGCGGTCCTGTGGGCCCCCAGCATTAATTTGATGTTTAGCCCCGGGGAGTTGGCAGTCCCCAGTGCAAGGGCGGGCCCAGTGGCCCACCCACTTGCATATTTTTAAGTGCCCCGGGGAGGTGGCAGTCCCGGGAGCTGTGGGGGTTCTGCGCAGGCTCCCCTGCATTACTTTATAAACATTTTCCAGGTTCGTGGGCACCCCCCGCATACATAAAAAGAGATGCCCTGGGGAGGGGTCAGGCCCTGTGCACCCCATTGCTAACTTTATGGTGTGCCCTCGGGACCTGGCCCACCAGGGGGGTATTTAAAAGGAAGTGTGGGAGCCTGCACTTGTTCTATTCCCACAAATTTGTGAATATCATGAATTTATGGCAATCTTTAAAAAATGCTTTTAAGCCATGATAGGGTCCAAGGGGGACCCAAAGACCAAGGTTTGGGGGTCAGGGTATTCCTACTCTGCCCCCTTTTCTTTTTTTTACATTTTATTGTCTCCCCCTCCCCCCCCAGACCTTGAGACCCTCGCGGTTGAGTAGCGCGCTTACAATTCCCTGATTGATTGATTGATTGATTGATTGATTGGGGACTCGGCTGAAGCCGAGTCCCAAGTTCTCTGCCACCACACTCTGGTTAAAGTGTTGGCAGCCACTCAGAGCTCGGCATTTCCTTGCACGAGTTCATTATTAGTTGCGCAGTCACCGCTGCCATAGATCTCACTAACTTTATTCTCTTTAATTTCTCAACAACTACTGAGTGGATTTACACCAAATAACAAAAAAGCACAATCTGGGTCACCAAATCTACCTTTCTGCCAAATTTGGTGTAATAACATCCAGCGATTGGGGCAGTATATGTGTTCAAAGGTCCTATGGGAATTAACATGGGAAACCACACTTTTTTACACCCCTTTTGTCGGCCCCTGCTTGACAGATCACCCTGAAACTGTTCATGCACAACAAGAATCACAGGCACACTTTCTTTGGAAAATTTTGTGACGATTCGTCAAACTGCTGCAAAGATAGAGGCAGGTCAAAAAGTGCTTTTCCTATGGAAACATGGCCCTAACTATTACTACCTACTGGCGACCACCAGTAGGCAATACACACACATATATATATATATATATATATATATATATATATATATATATATATATATATATATATATATATATATATTGTTCATCAAAGGTGCCCCCAATTTAAAAACGCACTCCACTGCAGACGAATTCAAAGATTCTTTTTAATACCAGCAACCGGCAATTCACTTTCAGAGTTATTTTCCTGCCTTACGCGTTTCAGAGGCTTGCTCCTTGGTCACAGGCTCTCACGGTGCTCCCAGATTAGCTGAAAGGGCATGCTGCTTTGCATTTAACTATTTCCATTACCTTTAGTAAGTTCTAGCAGGTGAGATAACCGCATTGTGTGCTGGGATTCGTAGTTTCTTTCAGCTCAATTAATATCTATAGTAGATTCTGTGATGCATCATGAATAAAACATTTTTACATTACCCTCAGTGGGCCTCTTCCTGGTGAAAGTCCGGTTTATTAGCCTGTCTGCTGTTCCACAGTTCAGTCTGCAGTTGAGCACTTGGGATTATTTTGTCGTAATATCAGTCCATGCACAGTGACTCACAAGAGGAAAATGACAGTACTTCAACTTCCATCAGGCCACAGGTGTGGCCACGCCCACATGGGCGGTGATACCGTTTTCAAAAGAAGGCTGCAGAAACCGCTGTGACATGCACTGAAAGGATAGTCCATAGCCCATGAGGAAGTGCTCACGCACGAAACGCGTCGGGCAGGACTTTGAATCTGCGAGGCTCTTCTGTTGTTTGTGAGGCAATCTCTCCATTAAACAAGTTGGCGAATGAATACCTACCTGTGTGGACTCCTCATTGCAGGCCACTTTGTTCTGGATAGTAAGCGGCGCAGCCAGAGCTGCGAGGAAGTCCCGCTGTACGTGTACAGCCCTGCTGTTGTGTCAAACGACGTGACGGCGCAAAGGACAGGTATGCCCAATGGTGAAATACTATGTGCGCTACAAACGAGGAGAAGTGTTTCAACGCAACCCACTTGGGATTATTTTGCCGTAATATCAGTCCATGCACAGTGACTCACAAGAGGAAAATAACAGTACTTCAACTTTCATCAGGCCACAGGTGTGGCCACGCCCACATGGGCGGTGATACCGTTTTCAAAAGAAGGCTGCAGAAACCGCTGTGACATGCACTGAAAGGATAGTCCATAGCCCATGAGGAAGTGCTCACGCACGAAACGTGTCGGGCAGGACTTTGAATCTGCGAGGCTCTTCTGTTGTTTGTGAGGCAATCTCTCCATTAAACAAGTTGGCGAATGAATACCTACCTGTGTGGACTCCTCATTGCAGGCAACTTTGTTCTGGATAGTAAGCGGCGCAGCCTGAGCCGCGAGGAATTCCCGCTGTACGTGTACAGCCCTGCTGTTGTGTCAAACGACGTGACGTCGCAAAGGACAGGTATGCCCAATGGTGAAATACTATGTGCGCTTCAAACGAGGAGAAGTGTTTCAACGCAACCCACTTGGGATTATTTTGCCGTAATATCAGTCCATGCACAGTGACTCACAAGAGGAAATTGACAGTACTTCAACTTCCATCAGGCCACAGGTGTAGCCCAGCCCACATGGGCGGTGATACCGTTTTCAAAAGAAGGCTGCAGAAACCGCTGTGACATGCACTGAAAGGATAGTCCATAGCCCAGGAGGAAGTGCTCACGCACGAAACGCGTCGGGCAGGACTTTGAATCTGCGAGGCTCTTCTGTTGTTTGTGAGACAGTCTCTCCATTAAACAAGTTGGCGAATGAATACCTACCTGTGTGGACTCCTCATTGCAGGCAACTTAGTTCTGGATATATATATATATATTTATATATATATATATATAAATATATATATATATATATATATATACATGTATATATATATATTCACTGAATAAACCAAATGTTACAGGCACGTTATAGTTAGGCTCAGATTTCACTCATACAAATGTCAGTGAAATTCAGCAGTTATAGTTATTTGAGCTAGCTATAACTTACGCCCCACAATGCACTGCTTATGACCTCACATAGTACATCACTCATTGCATAGTCAATGACAACACTCATGACATCACTGATGACATCGCAAATCTGAGTGGGTGTGTGAATGTATCAGTTGTGACTGGGTGTGTGAGTGGCTGTATGAGTGCATGCATGAGTGACTGTATGGGTGAGTGAGTGTATTTGTGACTAGGTCTGTAGGTGTGTGAGTGGTTGTGTCAGTGGTAGGCTCAGGTGGAGTTGGCATAGTCGCGCTACACGGAACTCAGCGAAGTGGTAAAAACACTAATGGGGGGTACCCATTCATGGTGCTTTTCCCCCGTAGTGATTTTTCCCCATAGTCCTATAGAATCCAGTGCCGGTCTGAGCAACTTTAACACCGCGACCGGGCAGATGAGGCCAAAAATAAAAATAAATGCTTCCTCCACTGAAGCGAACCACACAAACACCACCGAGCCCACGCGTGGTGCTGTTAATCCTGAGGCAGTGGGAGTCTGCCATGGGGGAAATGCAAAAAGAAACCCAGATCGTCATGACTGAGTTAGCTGAGAACCGTTCCCCTCCTCCTCCCCTGCCCATCCCCCCGAAATCAGCGCACACCCACCTAACAAAGATAGATGAGAGGAACAACTGCAGCGCCATCGGGGAGCCTCTTTCTCGATCCATCTCCAAGACGGGTAAACCGACAGCCTCCTCTCTCTCGCTTTTCTCTGCACAGAGCGGATTGGGCATGTCACGCCCAAGTTCATGATATCAGACATTATAAAGGCAGCCAAATTGCCAATGCCATCAGTGCAGAGATCCCGCTGCAGCAGCATGGTGTCTGCGCGTCCTCGCGTGTTTGCCACTAGTGGTTGGGGCTGGAGGCTAGCGCTCCAGCTTTTGTAGTGTGCTGCAGCCTGCCAAGTGTCTCCTGTCTTGAGACCGACCCTCTTCTGTAGCTGCAGCCAGTGAAAGTAGGGGGGAGCGAGTGAGCGACACCAGATGTGCTGGTAAACTCTGCTCTGCGGCGGTTGCAGAGTTTTTGGCAAACTCCGCAGAGCATGGAGTTGCAAAAACTCTGTGAACTCCGCAGGCAGAGCGGAGTCCACTGCCCAAACTTAGTCAGTGGGTGTATGGGTATGTCAGTGGGTATCTGAGTGGTTGTATGGGTGAGTGATTGAGTGAGTGAGTGTGATTTTTGGGTGTGTGAGTGGCTGTATGGGTGTATGAGGGGGTGTTTAAGTGGCTGTATGGGTGTATAAGTAGGTATCTGATTAGCTGTGTGGCTGTGTGAGTAAATATGTTGGTGAGTTATTGGGTGTGTCAGTGGCTGTATGGGTGAGTGAGTGGCTGTGTGAGTGACTGTATGGGTGAGTGATTGGGAGTCTGAATGGCTGTATGAGTGAGTGAGCGACTGGGTGTGGAAGAGGCTGTATAGGTGAGAGAGTGGCTGATTGAGTGAGTGGTTAAGTGAGTTGGTGTGTGAGTGGTTGTATTGGAGAGTGATGGATTTGCAGACCAGGTCCCGGGAGCAAGAGTATACTAAATAAAAGGGGAGAGGGCACATGCGGCCCCCCTCCACAAGGGCAGTTTAAGCCCAAGGGACCACCACCTCCCTGGGGTTTATTTTTACACATTTAGGGAGGGGGCAACACGGCTCCCCTCCTGTGGCCTTTAAAGGCCCGGGGGACCACCACCTTCCTGGGCCTAAAATACAGAATAGGAAGGAGGCTGCACAGACGCCCCTCTTTGGGATCATAGGAGCCCCGGGGACCACCACCTCCCGGGGGCTTTAACAGTAAATTGGAGAGGGGCTGTGTGGACCCCACTCCTTAGCCCAGTAGGGACTCGGGGACCACCACCTCCCCTGGGCCAAAAATAAAAACTAGAGGGGGGCCATGCAGCCCCCCTCCAGGGCTGTATTCAGGCCCAGGTACCACCACCTCCCTGGGGCAGGCCCTTGAAAAGGAAATGGGACCGCCACCCCCATGGTTGGCCCCCTATCTCCTGAGTTGCCCACCCTTGGGAGATAGCAGTTTTCTTTCACTTGGCGGGAGCTTTGACAGCTCCTGCCAAGCGAGAGCAAACTGTAAGTCCACTCCCAGTGGGTGGTAGCAGGAAAACTGCTATCTGGGAGCAGACTTTTCATCTGTTTTCCTGCCCACGGAGGGCAGGAGAACAGATGAAAGAATTGCTCCCACATGCTTGGAGCAGATTTTTTGTCCGCTCCCTTTGTGTGAGACCAATGAGGCTCTCCCATGGTCCCCAACATAGCACACTGGGTGCCCTGGGTGGACTCCAGGGCACCCAGGATGAAGCTGGGCCCCGGGGGGGATGGGGGTCCACATGGCCTCCCCTCCCCGATTGAGTTTTGGCTGGGCCCCTCCCCTTGTATAATTTAAAAAAAGAGAGTATGGTACTCCCTTTTAACTACCCTGAGTATGCCAAATGCCCAAAATCATCTGCAAGCTTCGCTCGTTTGGCCCCGCCCCGTTTTCCTTAGTAGTATGCAAAGGTCTTCCCGCCTTTTCCCACATTGATGGACAGTTTACCAAAAGGCCCCTGTGCGCGTTTCTTGCCGATTTTGGTAATGCGTTCTTGATGCAGAGAGAAATACGGGGACATGTCCACCAAAAAAACAAGCACTTACTTCATATAGTTATGAGGAAGTACCTCTGTTGGGCGGAGATTCTCCTCTTTGTAGTCTCATTGTGTTATCTTGACGAGGATTCATGTTATCACAGATTTGTGAATGAAGAAGCTGCAGTAACAATCACAGCTGAAATTACATGCACACAAGGTAATTGGAGGCATTACTCATTGTCCTTTACGCAGCGCTAGTGAAGAATATGCACTAGACATTTACCCAACGAGGTAGCACTTACTATGTAACCAGTAGAAAAAACTCCAGTTGGGATGGCACTCTCATGTTGGCAAGAAACAGTGTTCCCACTGATAGTGAGGAAATACAGTCCTTTTAATATTAATAATCCAGGATTTGTAAAGCGAGGCAAATCACCCGTGAGGGTCTCAAGGCTCTGAATTATAGGCACGGGTAGATTAAGTAATTTGCCCAGAACCACAGGATATTGATGCCAACGCCGAGACTTGAGCCTGGTTCGCACGGGCTCCGTAGTCAGCAGCTCAGGCCGTTACACCACATCCTCAGTCATACCATAAGTAAAGTGCCTGTGCTCCCCCTTTAACCATGGTCAAATTGGCATATTCCTGTTTGGTATATTTGACTTGCTTATAAGTCCCTACTGTATGCTACAATGTGTACCCAGGGTCTGGAAGATAAATATAGTGGACCTCAGCACCTATTGTGCCATCCACTATAGTGGCCGTGCAAACATAGCTTCAGGCCTACCATTGTAACCTGGCTGTAGCACTGTAAAAACTACAATTTGACCTTCAAAATAAACCCTTTTGAAAGGTCAAAACCTCCCTTTTAAATACTAATAAGTCACTCCTATGTAGGCCTAGTAGCTGGGGCGTGGCCAAGATGGCGGGGGAAGTGGATGTGTAGCTCGGAGCTCAGCGGTGGGCCCATGAATTATCCGTCACTTAGTCCCCCACCGCAAGTCCTCCACCTCTGATATTGTGGTGGGACGAACCAGGTACCATCTGCGGCCTGATACGACATTTCCTGCTGACAGCAGCTGCCGAACTGGGGTGCGACTTGAAAGGCCTGGCTACATAGCCAGTGCTTGAAATGGAAAAATAAAAGTGCAGGTACTCTGTAACAGAGTGCCTGCTTGTTTCTGAGAAGTGCCGGTACTCTCCAATTAAAAGTATTGCATTTCTCTTGAGAAGTGCCAGTACTCTCCTCCTCAAAATAAAAAAGTGCTGGTACTCCGTACCGGAGAGTACCGGCCCATTTAAAGCACTGTACATAGCATGACATACTGTGGCCTGACAAGTGAAATTTAAGCCACGCCGCAATGCCCCACTGCTAGACCGAAAGATATTTGGCAACCCTTCTGTACTTCTTTACTCTCTCTGGAATCAGACCCCCAGAGCTCAACCCATCATTCTCCCCCTGCTGCTTCCTCTTCATATTCCGCCAGTCAAGAGACTATTGCTTAAAGTTTGTCACTTCCCCTGTTGCTCTTTCAATCAATGATCACACCCTCCTGTGTTTAATGCACTGTCGAGTCTTACTGTTTTCATTATATACTGCAATCTCCACTGTGTAAACTGCCATGACACTGTTCTGCTATTGGATGTAGTATTGCATGTCTCATGATGTCCGCATTATGTTTGTAAATAATGATAAATAAAGTTTAAAAAAATCTAAATTCATGTTTAGAAATTATCACTTCGTGTAAATGCACAACAATGCAGTGATATAGTAAGATGAAACGCTTCCACCTGTTAAATAAATTCATTTTGGAATTTAAAAGAAAAGCATGTCCCTTCCTAATACCTAATCGCTAACCCATTTTGCGATTCGGTAATAGCTTACTGAATCACAAAATGGGTTTGGTACATAAAAAAATGCATTTTTCTGGTTGTAAACGGCGCCATTCTGCTAATCGTGCTGTTTGCGACCGGAACAAACCTACGTACATCTGGCCATAAGGGCCAGATGTATGTCTGTTTTACAAGTCGGTAATCGGTCACAATCCGATTTCCGAATACAAAATGGGCCATACGTGATGTACGACAGGCATTCGCAAATCAGAAATAGCTATGAAACTGATTACCAGCAGGCGATG
>CAWUFW010032387.1:0-14014 GCA_963921515.1 Calotriton arnoldi | reverse complement strand
CTTGAGATATACATATATAAAACATATTTAATTTTCAGAAAAACACACATTCACTGGATGATGTCATCAGTGATGTCATTTGAGATGTCATCAGTGATGTCATGAGTGATGTCACTGACCATGTCATGAGTGATGTAATATGTGACGTCATCAGCAGTGCATTGCAGGATGCACATGAAGTTATAGTTAGCTGAACTAACTATAACGGGGGAATTTTTATGGTTTTGTACGAGTGAAATGTCCAACTAACTTTAACGCCCCTGAAACCTATGGTTTTTTCAGTGAATATATATATATATATATATATATATATATATATATATATATATATATATATATATAATATCCAAAAGCCACCTCACGTGAGGAGCTCCTCCTCCTCTCGGGTCAGGCCCATCCAGATGCGTCAGACATCTCTGAATATTCCAAAAGAACAACACGCACTATTAAGTGACGTGAGTCAGGCCACACCAACAGTGCTTCATCAATCCTTCATTCAGAGGCAAAAAAGCATTATGCGTTTCAACTCAATGCGAGACTTCCTCATATGCAAATGTTCGTTAGGCGGATTCGTCAGCTTTTAAAACATTGCTTAAAACATTGAAGAAGGACCAATGCCCACATAGTTCCTTAAAGAGGCAGTAAATTATATGCATTGGAGTTTTGGATAAATATATTCTGCAGTGATGGTGAGTCATTCCTTCAAATTGTTTTTTTTTGTTCGGATTAATCCTTCGAAAATACAATATTTTCATAATTCAGTTTTTACCATCACTGCCTTCGTCACATTCATATGTTTTGTGGACATCAGGACCACAACAACCATAATGCTCCGTTACTGCCGCTTTAACATCACTTAGTAATTCAAAGATCGTTGTTAGTGAAACTCAAATTTACTTTCACTGTGTGCGAAATACCTCAATTGTGCCTTTAGAAGGAAAGTTCCATTTTATGGCGAAGTCATGGGGTCACAGTAAATGGTCAAAACAGCTCCGCTCAAACACGGTTCTTTAATCCATTTGTTACTTGCCTTTGAAATTGGTATTCAAAAAAGCACGAAGTGCATAGGAAATTCCTTTGCAAACCCGGGCTGTTCAATTCGAAAATAGAGGCGGGCCTCAGCAGTGGCCCTGCCATCAATACTTTGTCAATGTTCAGTATTCCAGCCTCAGCCTCTCGGGTCAGGGCCCATCCAGATGCGTCAGACATCTCTGAATATTCCAAAAGAACAACACGCACTATTAAGTGACGTGAGTCAGGCCACACCAACAGTGCTTCATCAATCTTTTATTCAGGGGCAAAAAAGCATTACGCGTTTCAAATCAATGCGAGTCTTCCTCATATGCAAATGTTCGTTAGGTGGATTCGTCAGCTTTTAAAACGTAGCTTAAAACATTGAAGAAGGACCAATGCCCACATAATTCCTCTAATAAGAGAACAAGTGCCCTCGCTTACCTGCAAGCCTGCCGGAGTTGAGGCACCAATCACAGAAGCGTTTTTTAAAATTAAGGCAGAGCGGAACTCAGCAGAATTTTATGGAGGTTTTATGCATCTCCGTGGAATTCCGCATAGTGCAACTCCACGAACTCCGCCCACCCCTAGAAAAAAAAGCTAAGGATACAGGGACATTATAGTTAGGGAAAAACCCTTAAAAATTCACTCAAAAACCAAAGATTACGAGGCCGTTATAGTTAGGTTCAGATTTTCAACACACAAAACCATAGATATTCAGCAGTTATGATTAGAGTTATCTCAAGTAACTATAACTTGTGCCCTTAGGTAACTATAACTCACGCCCACGGTGGGCAACCCCCTGCATGCAGCCAACCCCACACCGCACAAAGGCCATGCAGCCAGGCCCTGCACCCAACGCCCCCAAAGACAGCCGACCTGGGAGGGGGGCACGTAGCCCCCCTCCCCAGCCTGATTTCAGCCCCTGGGATCCCATTCCCCGAGGCCCAATACATTTATTTGGGGGAGGGGGTACATAGCCCCCCTCCCCAGGCCGTATTTGGCTCTGGGGACCCCATCCCCGGGGCCCATCACTTAATTTAGGGGGGGAGGGGACACACAGCCCCATCTCTGGACTGATTTTGGCCCCGGGATCCTATGTCCTGGGGCCTGGCCATATTTTAAATGGGGAGGGGGCACGCTGCCCGCCTCCCCAGGCTGAATTCTAGTCCCAGGAACCCCATCTCTTGGGGCTCAACCATATTAAAAAAAGGGGAGGTGGCACGCAACCCCCTGGGCCAATATTGGCCTTTGGTAGCCCATCCCCGGGGCTTATACAATTATTTATTGGGGAGACAGGCCATGAGGCCACCCTCCCCAGGCCGATTTTGGCCCCGGGGACCCCATCTCCCGCTGCCAAGCCACATTATGAAGTGGGAGGGGGCTGCAGTCCCGCTCCCTGGGCCAATTTTGGCCACAGTGTCCCCATCTCTCCGGGGGCCTGACCACATTATGAAGTGGGAGGGGGGAATGAAGCCCCCCTCCCTGCCTTTCCCAGACTGATTTCAGCCCCAGGAACGAAATCCTCCAGCCAATAAAGGGTGGGTGCCCTGGAGCCCATCCAGGGCACCCACTTTCCCATTTTTGGGGGCCCTAGAGGGAACCCCAATGCTGAGTCCCCAGCTGGCTACCCACCTCCAGCGGGAGCCTCCATTGCTCCTGCCTGCAGGGATTAGCTAAAAATGCTGCTTCCTGCGGGCGGGAGCATTTTTTTAAGCTGCGTCCTTGCCCAGGAGTCAGCTCCTTCCCGCTGGAGCATACTTAGGGCCTGATTTAGATCTTGGTGCGACATCGACCGTCCATGGCGGCGGTTACAAGTACTCCATCGAGCTGACAGAGTCCCGCCTGCCATATTTAGATGTGGGCTGGCTGATCCACAGTCCACGCTAACAGGCTATTTTCTGTCACATAAGTGGCTCACCACCTTCGACGCGCCAAACTCCTCTGCTGGCTAATAGTATTCCGCCGCTGCCAGGGTGGTGGGTTTGCGCCGAGCCTATTTAGATTTCACAGTTGTGCTGGCAGTGTTCTAGCAGCGGAATTGTGACGGATTGAGTCCATCACGGGACACGTTCAACATTGTACTATTCTTGTGGCTTTTGGGTGGATGCTAGCATCACACACCTGATGTGTTTGTGCTAATAGTTGTCACCTGCATACCTCCAAGCATCACCTGGAGGCCCAGAGGACTGGTGGTGGTTCTCCCAGCCCACCCTTGCCACTATATCCCTGGGAGGAGAAGACCTTGCAAATCCAACATCCTGATGTCCTGATAGGAATCCCTGGTGGAGTGGAGAATGATAAGTAATACTTTTTAATGTGTCACTATACATACATGAAGTTTTTGCTTTTAAATTATCTGTTGCACATGTGTTTTGCCTTTTTTTTACATAATGCAAAAAGAACAATTGATGGACAGAATGCAGAACAATGTCATACATTCACCCCAGTACAGAGATGTGGGCCTAAATCCATTGTTTTTTTGCTCCCCATGCCATTCAAGTTTGAACCCAGCCATATGCAAATCAGTCTTGACCCCGCGCCCAATGGGAACACTCCAGCCCGAACTGCCAGGCCAGGTCCTCCCTGGACTGGAGACAAGCATCCTAGGACCGGTTTTGGGGTTTCACCCCTCATCAGCCAGGAAAGCTTGACTCCAGTGGCATGGAGAGCACGGGACCCACGTCTGGGCATACCCGTCCCACTCGGGGTGACAAATGCAAAAAGAACAATTGATGGACAGAATGCAGAACAAAGTCATACATTGTTCTGCATTCTGTCCATCAATTTTTATTGTATTTGGCCTGGGGAATGGAGTCCTCAGGGCCTAAAAAGGTTTCGGGGAGGGGGTCTCACACCCCCTCCTTTTTTGTATCAAGTTTGACTCCAGTAAATGGGGTCCCCGGGGTCCAAGAAGGCTTGGGGAGGGGGGCTGTGCTAGTAAACATGCTAGTAGTAAAGTTACTAGTAGTAACTTACCTTTGTGAATACCACAAAGTACTTAAGTCTAAGTTTACCTTTGTGTATTCTGTCTAATAACTCAAGGCTGCTTACAATACTTTGTAGCTACTATGCAGAATCTTTGCAGAACCAAAAACTTGTGTGGAGCATACTGGACACAAGTCATTAACTGTCATCTGCACACAGAGTTACTCTTAAATACAGAGATTTAAAACTTGTTCAATACCTTAAACAAAAAAAGATCTTTTTATCCCACCTAACTATAATGTTACTATAACCTTAGTTTTTTTCAGTGAAAAAAATAATAATAAAAAAAATATATATATTTTTTTATTCCAACAACGCCCGATAAATAATAATTCTCACGGCTTCCCTGCCGTGTTAGGATGCACCATTTCCAAAAGGAGAGGCTGCGCGGCGCTGGAACTTTGCCTGAAGCCGCGATCAGTGCAGCAGTGATGGAAACAATAACCGGCAGGACATTTGGGGGCCCACTGGAGGGTGTGAAATGCTTCAAAATAAATGAACCGCACAGAGCTCACTGTGAGTATTGACTATCTCCAATGGGGACTTGATGTCCCAACATGCAAAGTACTGTACAAACGCACTGCGCATGACCCACTGGGGGTATTTGCATGTATTTAAATATGAGTAATTGGAGTCATCTGTGTGTGTTCGTAAGCTGCCCATGATGAAGAGGCTGTGTCCTTGAAACGCGACGGCGGAAATCTTACCTTGAATGAAGATGCCGGTTCCTTGAAAAGAATAAAGCCCTTTGGTGGAAACTGCTGGGAGTGCGTCCTTTAGAAGCTTTCGGGCATTTTGGATAAATATATATATATATCCTTGTGGGACCCCCTGAGCAGGCCTAGGAGGTCATTTTTCACTTAGTTTTACTGTTTTCTTGTGACTCGGTTCTACTGAGTCACAAGATGGCTACCAACACTTCCTGGTTTGGAGTGTTGGCAGCCAATCACAGTGAAGCTCGTGGTCGGGAGGGTTCGCGAATCCACCGCGTCCCTAGATATCGAAACTTTTATTTTTTGAATTTCTCAGTAACTACTGAACAGATTTACACCATTTAAAAAAGGTTGCTTTCTGAACCAAGCACTACCTTTTTGCCAAATTTGGTGTAATTCCGCTCAGCAGTTCGAGCTGTAGCCTTGGCTAAAGTTTCCTATGGAAAATTGATTATCCACCTTTTATTTTGTGAATTTCTCAGGAACTACTGAACGGATTTACACCATTTAACAAAAAGGACTCTTTCTGAACCAAGGGCTACCTTTTGCCAAATTTGGTGTAATTCCGTTCAGCAGTTCGGGCTGTAGCCGTGTCTAAAGTTTCCTATGGAAAATAACATGGGGAAAACGCGTTTTGGGACCCCCCTTTTTTCTCAGCCCCCGCTTGGCGAATCACCCCGAAACTTTCAATACAGGAGCTGACCGGAGCGGGCCACTAGTTTTGAACATTTTGCGAACATTCGTCAACCGGCGCCAAAGTTATTGGGAAAACAAAAAACGCTTTTCCTATGGAAACTAGGTCCTAACTATAACTACCTACTGGCGATCGCCAGTAGGTAATATATATATATATATATTTGAAGAAAATGTGTCTGCTTTGATTAAAGAGATATTTATTGATCCCGTGAGTGCTCCGAATTTTCTTCAAGTTTAAATACTACGTGAGTCCACTTTCACGTGGCTGGTAGCACCCGCTGTGAGTTCGGCACCAAGAGGTGGAACCTGTTGCAAAGGATATATATATATATATATATATATATATATATATACATACACACACACACACACATATTCACTCACACGTTCGGAGCATGTGTGGCTGTAGAAATACTTGTTCTGCGTGCTCCTACCATCTAGTATTGGGCTTTAACATTTTCAACTTGTTTTTCTTGGAAGAAGCCTCAAATCACATGACTTGTTGTGACTCCTACTTTGGTCCACAATGCACAGATAAAATGGCTCCACCTCACATTGTTTTCTTTCGCATCTAGTTTGGATATTCGAGTGGCAGCTCTGGGACCAAAGTGTTCTGCACCAGATTCATCAGGGCCAACCCTTAAACCTTTGGATCCCATGACTTCAAGAACAACATCGTGTCACCGGGTCTGGCCAAGAGACCTTCTTCATGGCAGCCCAGTGCTCTTCAATTGACATATCGAAACCCATGAGCCTTGCCGCACCATGACCTGGGACTCCCGTTCATCAACAACCATAAACACCTTAGGTGATATCCTAGAGAATGACTATAGGGGAAGGGTATCGAATGCATGCAATTAGGAAATTACCATATTTTGCGTGTTTACCCCCAGATGTTTCACTATCTGTTTTTGATGGCTGTATGACTCTGTGCACTTGCTCCCCCTTTTAAACATAGTCAAATTGGTATAACCCTAAATGGTATATTTAACTTGCCTATAAAGCCATAGTATATGCTACAAAATGTACCCAGGGCCTGGAGTTTCAATGTCACTAGTGTATTGCAGCACCTATTGGGCCTTCCACTGTTGTATATGTCCCCACTGTCCAGCAGGAACGGTGTGTTTGTTGGGCAACATAAACGCAGGGATGGTGCCAGACTGATTCCGTGCACCCCCGCAGGATATGTTTTCCTAGATACCAGCTATCTCACAGTGTCACCATGTGCCCCATAGATAGGTAGCAAATGTTTTTTGGCAACCACAGAAAATGACAACCCTGAGCCTCCCCAGAGATCATAGTAAAAGATCTGAAACCCTTTCGCTCAGTCACTCATGCTCTCTTTCTCTCAGAGAAATATACAAAAAGTGGCATTTTTCAATATTTATTGAATCATTGTGATTCTTTTATAGAATATATGTGCTGAAACGATCAATAGATAGAAGCAGATGAAAGTGATTGGCAATATAAGGATAGTGAACAGAATGAATAGTTCCACCATCTTGCTAAAACAATGTATATATGCAGGCATATAAAAACAATTTATATAGGTGTGTATAGCGCACTCCTTCTATGCGTTCCTTAACCTAGATGCCTAGGGTGTATGTATGTGCTCTGCCAAGTATCCCCTATTGGATGATCCAGCCCCCTTACTTGAAGGGAAAGAATGTAGGTCCCGTCTTTGTCACAGGCTGGACATCCCTCTTCACAGAGGGATCAGCCAGCAGCTGGGCTGAGGTTTTAGCAAGTATTCCACTGCCTAAACCTGGAAATGCTTGTTTATTTATAACAAAAAGCCTCCTTGCTCTCGAACCGAGGCCTTAGTCAGGCCGACATTGTTATGATTTAGTGATAGCTGCATCGCCTTATGGATGAAAACAAATAACGACATTTGCACAATGTGTGTCAAGGTCTTGCACGTGATGTTCAAGGTGTAGTGACCATGTTCTTCCTAAGTAGGATTGTAAGCAATGTAGTTTCAGAGAAACTAATCCTGCATTGTTACACATGCAAATGTGTGTCAAAAGTCATAGTGTGAAAGAAAAGGCAACTTAGGAATTGTGTACATGGTAAAATGGCAGTGTTTCTCCCCGGGCCTAACTAAGACACATAACACCATTACAGTGGCAATTAAAAACATGGCTTCAGCTCTACCACTGTTACCTGATTGTAGTAGGGTAAAAACTACAATTGGACCTTTCAAAACAAACACTTTTGAATATTATTAGGTCACCCATATGTAGGCTGTGTTGTTCACAAGACGGGGTGCATGGTATTTAAAACTAGGACATGTAGAAATTTAATGTTAACAGGTCCTTAAAGTGACTAGATCCAAAAGCTATTTACATTGTGGCAGGCTTAACTGTCCTATGTAGAAAACCAGAGCACAAATTAAAATACTAATACTGTATCTTGGAAATAGGACCAGCTAAAAAAAATAATTAAACAACAATTTTAATAGTTATTTAAAATCCAATTCAATGGTGAAGTTCGATTTTAATAAATATTAAGGAAAAGCAACTTTTCAAAAGTTACCTTTTCCTGGACTGAAGTTCCTGGAGGCTAATTTGCATTGGCATTCTAGCTTCTCTCAGCCAGTAATTTGGCCTGTGTGGGCATGTATAAGTGTGAAATGCCTCCTAGGAGCAAACTAAGGCTGACCTGAATGGGCAGAGATGATATCTCTGAATATACAGGGTGGGGCTGTGGGCATGTTTTTTGACAATTCAGTGTCAAACACTGCTTCACAGGTCTGCTTGGTTTGCATATAACACTTAGGGCACACTTGAAAGTGGAGAAAGCAGGACACCGAGACAATTCTTGTAGATACAATGTCTGGTTGCTGAAGGACTGTTTTTGTCCTACCATACTTCTGTCTCCGGGTTTACATGTAACCCTTGGGGCATACTTGAGACCGGAGTGAACAGGATGCCAAGATCATTCTTGTGGATCCACTGTCTTGTTTTTGAAGGACTCTGCTTTTGTCCTACTAGACAGCTGTCTATGGGTTGTTTGGTGATTAAGAGAACATTAGGGTTGTCATATTACACTCCCCATACACACCCTCAGCCCTCAGAACCCAAGTTGAATGTGGCCGATGACTTTCAACATTTTGAAAATGTCCAAAGTGGATAGGGTTGGCCCGAGAACTTTTACCATATTGGTTAGGGTGTGCCATTGAGTCACTCCCACACACTAGCGAGTGCCAAGTATAAATTTGGCACTTCCAGGCACCCGCTTCAGAACATTTCCTAGACCTGCAGAAAATCAAAAGAGGACTGGAGGTGCTGTCTGTAACCTGCGAGGAGCCCTGAAGGGCTGGACCTGCTCCCTCCTGTATTCATGACAAAGAAGTTCACTCTAAGGGCTCTAAGGATGACCTCCTTTTCAAGATACAGGGATACAGCAAGCTACAAGAGGCCTTTTCCCTGAATTTCCCGGCTGACCAGTGGTAACTGGACTTGGACTGTATCCTGTGAGACTTTAAGTGCCTCCCCTGAGGTCCAGGGGGCTGTAGAAGTGTACTCCTGTGGTGGATCGGGACCTAAAGGATTAAGACAGAAGGTAAAATCTTTGATCAGGACAAACCTGATTGATGAATCTGACCCACACTCTATTTAGGTCATCCTTAAATTGCGCCTAGGTCCCAGTCTATAGACTGCCATTGGCCCTTTGTGCTTTTTGGTGCTATTGTCCCTTAAAACTTAAAAAATTCATATTTACGGCCCCATGATTGGATTGCTTTCATTTTGGTGTCATGTTTTTATAATGCAGTTAGGGATATTGCTTTGCATTTTGACTTCATTACTGTTTTGGTACTGCATAAATGCTTTACCCATCGCCCTAAATTAGGCCTGTCTCCTCTGTCCAATAGCTACCAGGGGTTGAGCTCGGATTAATTAAGTGACTTGGAGGGATTACCTTGACAAGGGTTGTGATCATTCCTTCAAGTGGGCAATCACACACCCCAAACAATAATCCAATTTCTGATCAGATCCGCATGGTGTTTGTAATCTTTGCCTGTCCACTAAGCATTATGAGATGTCCTGTGACACCAGTTTTGCTTTCCACAGCAAATACACACTCTAGTAGCAAAGGGAGAGGTGGTGGGCACTTAATAAAATGCAGCACAAGGCATGGTCCAAGGTCCCCGACATCTTCAGGCTGGAAGACCTCCTCAGGACTAATAAGGAGCAAGCAGGCCCATTTGGCATTCCATCTATCAAGGGATGCGAGGGCTCTAAGATTTTTTCTCGGAAGCCTCCAACATACAGAAAGACTTTACAGAGCAATCATTTCCTAAATCCTCATGTTGAAAACAAAGTTTACCCATATGGCCCCATTGGTATCACAGCTTCTAAAGGGCCTGTCAGTGGAAAGTGCCCCATGATCGAGACAGAGCATGCTGAAAGCACTGCCATGGCCTGCTTTGATGTTGGCTTCAAGCACCCTCAAAGCCGAGGTCCAACACTATAAAGGCATGAATCATCATGCAGCTGCCATAGGTCCTTGAGACATAAATATCTTCATCCATCATGCAACTGGGAAGATTCCCACCAAGCCTCCAAAGCCTACACTCCATTCTACATTCCCAAAAAGCTTATACTAGCTTTTGAGAATGGTGTGCCCTGTGAGTGCCTTACACCTGCAGCCCCCAAATGGGTTAGAAACATGGCAATGTGTCCACGACCACTCTCACCTGTCCCTAAATACTCTCCACCACCACCACAATCAATACCTCCACCTGCATACACTTCCACAGTCTCCACACTCCCCCCAGGAATCTGGGCATTCTCTGTCAGATCTCGGCAGACCATACTACCCACAGGGCAAATATAAAAAGTCCTTAATGCCTAGGGATGAGGACAACCCATGGGACGACTTCCAGGTCAATCCCACTATTATCCAGACCTAGTCCTCTACACTTCCAAAGTCTTACCAATTGATTAAACCACCACTTATCATGTGGCATTACAAAGGGCCACCCAGTACCACAAAGATGAAGACGATTTCCTGGTACAGATGGGGTCCAAAACAGAAAAGACAATACAATACCTTCTTATGTTATGGGATATACCAAGAACAGACACTTATAGCTTCATGAAACCAGTAAAGAACAAAGTTGGCACCCCTAGGGTAGAAACCATTTTTAATCGAACCCCTGATAACTCAGGCTACATCTGGGGTTAAATGCCACCCCAATGTAAAAGGGGTTCAGCGTAGGCAGCGGAAAATGCACACTCCCCAAACAAAAGAGCAAGCTCATCTTTGCAGCTGGCAAGCTCATGGATTTGGAGGCCCCCATCCACTAGCACACTGTCACCTCCATGTGCCTTGTTTCCTGCTATGATACACATCACTGGGAGGAGGCGGAGGAGCATATTAAGCAACTCCTGTTGTCAAACAAAGAGGGAACCAGAGTCAGTGGTAGAATGCAAAGTAATTAGCGAAGCTAATATCAGATGCACTTTATACACAGCATGTGCCACGGTGCGGGATATCAATACCAGCATCCTGCTATGCAGGCACACTTGGCTCTAGATCTGTGAGTTCTGGCCAGAGGTGCACAGCATGCCCTTAACAAGCTATTCAATGCAGCACATTTCTTTGGTCCATAGGTCAATAAGATGCTCGAAAAAGAAAAAACCTCACAGACATTGATCAATTCATGTATGTCCTCCATTCTCCAAACCCAAGGTCTATCTTTCATAGGAACCAGTCAAGAGGTAGGCCAAAAGTTGTCGGCACAGGCCAGAAGCAATCTTATCAGCAGCAGTACTTTCAGGAAACCCAGCAGGTCAAGACTATCACATGGGGTGGTTTCAGGGGCAATTATCATGACAAAGGTAGTGGTGGCTCCGAGTGGGGCACCTCAGCCACGAAATGTTAACACCCCTTCCCTTGCCTTCCCTTCCCCAGTCACACCTCACCTGGCGGGGAAGACTGATGTTCTTCATTCCCCAGTGGAAGGAAATTGCCCCAGACCAAATGGTACTCTCTGTCGTACACATGGGGTATTGCCTCAAATTCCATACTATACCCCACAGTTTCCCACCTTGTCACCACATTCTCAGCTGCAAACACCTTTGGCTGCTCAAAGAAGAGGTGCAGGTTCTCTTCGCCGAAGGTGCGATTGAACTGGTGCTGCCACACCAGCATGTCAAAGAAGTGTACTCCTTGTACTTCTTGATCCCAAAAAGGACAGCTCCCTCAGACCAATGCTCAACCTACGGCATTGCCACAAATACATCCCGTCAGAACATTTCCATATGACCACCCTACAGAATGTTATTCCGTTGCTACGACAAGGTGATTTTGTACCAGCATTGGAACCAAAAAATGCTTACATCCACAGCCCATAAATTCAGCTCACCACCAGTACCTACACTTCATGGTAAGTGGACAATGCTAGCAATTCAAGGTCCTGCCCTTTGGAGAAGCCACTGCCCCAAGGGTCTTAACAATGATTCTGGTGGGGGCCGTGCATCTGTGCAGAAAAGCCATTCACATCTTTCCCTATGAGACAACTGCTGATAAGAGCAACACCAGAAGATAATGCCTAATACACACACTAACATCTCTCTCCTTGTTCAATGGGCTAGGGTTCTCCATCAATATGAAAATGTCTTATCTCCAGCCCAACAGTCCCAACACTTCCAAGGGTTGATCCTCAATGCTGTTACAAGGAATGCTTACCCCAGCCAAACGAGGGTGAAAACATTCCAGAGGTTGCTGCTTCCATTTCAGACAGGATGTCCCCTTACTTAAGGATGGTAATGAAATTGGTGGGGATAATGGCATCATGCATTGTTATAGTGCCTTCACATGCATCTACTTCAGGAGGCCTCATGAGGCAATGATCACAAACAGAAGGTCAATAGATGGATTTACAGTAGGTAAAGCCCAAGACTCAGCGTACTCTGTGTAGGAGAGTAGGATCTGCTTCACATGGGTACCCCCACTTTTTGCTGATGCTTCACTGTTTTTCGACCTTAGTCTGGCTGGGGCCCTGCTAATCAGAACCCCAGCCTAGCTGCTTCCTCTCTAAAATGGTTTCCATGTGCCTTAGGCACATCTCTGATTGGAATCTGGAGTGCCCTTATAAGTCCCTAGTATATGGTATACTATGTACCCAGGGCATAGGTACCTCAGAGGCCTCACCAGGGGCTGCAGCATGTATTGTGCCACCCCTGGAAGGCCATCCAAACTGACACCACAGGTCTGCTACTGCAGCCTGGGTAAGGTGGTGCATGCACCCCTTACTGTGATATAGGCTACCTGTATCACTATATACATACACACATATAAACCTATAAGTCACTCCTATGGCAGGCCTTATCAATCCTGAAGGCAGAGTGCGTGGGTCCTATGTGAGAGGGTGCCCCTGCATGAGCTGGGCCCCTCTGCAGCGTTCAGAGACCCTTCTCTGATGCTGTTTGTAGTGCAGCCTGACCATATACTCTTAAGCGCATTATAACCTCGCGTTAAATGCTAACTTTGGGATGGCTGCACGGAAACATGTCGTGTTTGGTGTCAAACATCTTGGAATACTACCCCCCCGCCAGTTCTGGCGGCGGGGGTAGCATTCCACCCTTCTAGAGGGAAAGACATGTACACACCAGTATGCCCGGTACTGACTTTCCAAACACTGGCATCACAAAATGGATGCCGCTGCCACAGACACGAGTCTGGCCTCCTGCTGCTGACCGAAACTCCGGCAGGGGAGGCCTGGACAATAGGTTTCTGTCCCAGGGAGGTGGTGACCACCTCCCCAGAGAGGATAGTGTGTATTGGGGCTGGGCGGGAGCACTCTCTGGTGCTTTGAAGTCCTGCACTGGGGGCACACTTGGTGTCCCTGTGCATACCCCAGTTCAAACCGGCTCAGGGGCTTTCAGCCCCTGCTCTGGCGCGAAACTGGACAAAGGGAAAGGGGTGTAACCACCCCTCTGCCCTGACCCTCCCATAGGTGGGGTCACAGAGTATGTCCAACCCCTACCTTAGTATAAGTAAGGGAACCCAGTCCTTAGGACTTTAGATTTACCTGGACGAAACTCTGATACAGAATCCTGGACCTTCGACGCTCTACTTTAAGATTAGAGGACTGAAGAATCTCCCTTGGGGTCAAGGAGTGACTCCTCTGCTTGGCAGGCACCAAAGAAGCAATTGTCCGGTCTGCATCGCTGAAGCTCCTGCCGGACGCCGAAGTCTTTGCATCACCAGAGGTGGATTTCCAGACTTCCCCGAGGCTGCCCTGAGTCCCCAGCAAAGCTGAGGCCCGTAGCTGTTGTGAGTAACGTGGAACCGTGACCCCTGGACACCAAACACATTTGCAAGTGCATCCTCTTCTGGGTCTCCCACGAAGTCGTGCTTTGGGCTCCGAGTAGCCCCAGCCTCCAGCACCAACTGCACCGAAGATCACTGGCCTCCACTCCACGAGTGTCCTGTGAGCCAGCTCCACGTGCACCGTCTCGAGGCTCCTTCGCGGTCGCTAGTCCGTTGGCTGGTAGGCCCTCCCGAAGGCCAATCTTTTTCTGCTTGGGCTCCCTGGTTGCTCCAGGTGTGCCCTGACTTATCCTTGCTGGGTGAGTCCCCCAGACCTTGCTGGT